>MJUT01020375.1:160477-180397 GCA_002080005.1 Gigantidas platifrons | reverse complement strand
TAAACCTGGAAAGGGGAGACACGGTACAAGTCACCATGCCAAAGCCATATATCAAATATAAAATAATTTCTTCCAGTAGAAGGTGAGATAACTGTTACCAAAGTTTTCATTACGGCAAACATGAAAAATTCTAAGTCGCACTGTAAACAGGAAGTAGATGTGCGTTAAACCTGGAAAGGGGAGACACGGTACAAGTCACCAAGCCAAAGCCATATAAAATCATTTCTTCCAGTAGAAGCCGAGATATCTATTACGAAAGTGTGAATGGACGGACAAGGTGATTGCAATATACTATATAGCCCCCTCTACGAGTGGGGGTATAATAACTAAAGTGGTTCAAATGCCCAGGGTGTTGTCAATTGCATTAAGTAAAAAACGTTAATTGCTACATTGTGTTTGCCTGTTTCCTTGCTATATGATTTTTAATAATGTACCCAAAGATTGAATTTTCTTCATTTAAAAAATACATGATTTAAAAATGAAGTAAAGGAGACCTCCAGACTCCATTAAGGCAGCTATAGCAGAATATGGTCATATCATGAACCTACATATTTGTACTACAGTTCCTATGGTATCGGGTCCGTTCGCCCTAACTACACGTTCGCCCTGGGTCCATTCGCCCTACAAGTGGGTCCGTTCGCCCTGATTATTAAAACGTAGTTTAAAGAACATAATGGATATTTTAATTTAGATTATAGAAGTAATGATATGTAAAAAATATGGAAATTAATTAAGTTATTTTCAAGCAATTATTAGTATACTATTTGAAATACTTAATTGAAATGTACAGATAGATTTATTCGATAAAATCATCATATATTGAATTATTTCAACAAGTAAAAAGATGACTCTCTGACCGGCGATAATGGGAAACGACCTACAATGTAGCTCTGCGTTTGAGGCTATATTACCTGCGATTTTTTTAAGCCCCAAAAATTCGACTGAGTGACGAATACCTATGACCGCTATGTCCATTGACTGGACACTTTAGCATGCCGCATATTTATAATTTCTCAATTTATTATCTATAAGGAATTAAATATCACTTATTTTTCTATTATTTTTAATACCCTACATAATTATAATTATTAGCCTTAGGCGAACGGACCCAGGGCGAACGGACCCGGATTCACCCTATAGCTAGAGGTTGTGTTCCCGTTACACAACAAATAAGACTCATCTTAATCAATCTATAAATGTGTGGGAATGAACCATACCTTAGCAATTTCCTTTTCATTAGTTTCTACTCCACTCACGAGTTGGTTCTTAGAGTTAGATGGAACTGATCTAATTCTTTTTAGTTTTTCTTGCAGTTTTGCTCCTTTCACCTTGAGGTATTGATAGGGTGTTCTCTTTCCAGGACTTGGTGCAGGTATGGAAGAGGAACTCTCGCTGTGACTCGTGTGAGCATCTACTGCATCATCACCTCGACCACTGTCAACATCACTTAAAACTGATAATTCTCTAGCTTTTGAAGCTGATAAAACAGCCTTTTCGGAATCATTCAAATCCGCTTGAACATCTACAATGTTTAAATGTCTCAGCATGGCATGCAACAACGTGTGCAAAACATTCGCATTTACTGCACCTACTTCTGGCGTTCCTACGGCTAGATCAACCATTTGAGAAAGATTAATCTTAGCTGCAGGCATTTTGATCATTATTTTTCTTACTGACAATTGACAAAATTTAGATATGTATCCACTATTGTCAATATTTGGGCTCCGAAATTAATTCGTGTAGCAGTCGGCAATATAAAAAATTACCTACGCAGTATTTCCCATTTTCCGGTTTTAATCACAAATAAAAATAAGCATTGTTTTACGCAGTGGGATGAAAATGAGAGAAGTGATTAAAAATGATAAAATGAAAACAATCCTGTCAACTATGTCAATTAAAAAAATAACTTACAGAAATACAAAGTATAATTTATGAACTACATTTTGTATTAAAATACGCGGATGTTTTCAACATGTCATCGTTAGTAACAGTAGCGTCCCACGTGATATTTTGCTAAAAATAGAGGGAATCCTTGGGAAATCCATAATCTCCAAATTTATATTGGGGAAAAGTGGTGTGTGAAACCGATATGTTTAGCTCATAACTCGAGAACGGATAAAGCTATTTCAAATATCGAAACTGATTATTGTAGCTGAGAGTAATATATACTTGATAATGTTAATAAAATAAAAATTATATTTTTATAAAATAGCTAAAAGTTGACCGGTGTCATATAATGATTATATAATCATGGGTCCATGGTTTATTTTTAGACAAGAAATTTCAAATTTAAAATCGTCTTGCAGAATAGCTTTAAACTCCAATCAAATGTCTTATCCAACAGATTGATTAGCCATGTCTCTACCATTTCATTTATGAAAATGAATAGAGTGGGGTTAGGGTTATATGGCCGTATTTAATATTATATATACTGAGAAAATGCAATTAATAGACGGGGTGTGTCAGACCCTTGGTGTTTTAGCAGGTTTACTGCTTGCTAAGGAATATGCAACATATGTAAAGTTTCACACTGGATGTGAGATACAGGGGACAAACCAGAACATGATCCACTAAATAATTATTTATATATATTTATATCTTTAGAAATCATGATAAAAACCCCATACTTTGTCCTTTTTCTTTTGTGTGTATGTCTTATTTATCAAGCATGAATGCAGGGGCGGATTCAAGGGGGCGCACCCGGCGCGCGCCCCCCTAAAATTGAAAAAAAAAGATTTGTTTGCGTAAAATCGTGATTTTTCACACGAAATACCCCAAAATTTTCGCATCTTCCTCCGCTCGGCGGGATTTTTTTTTTAAGTGCGCCCCCCTAACTTGAAATCCTGGGTCCGCCCCTGTGAATGTTTGTATTGTTAATGATGCCTCATGTGGGCCCTATGATTAGGCAATAAAATGTATTCATACAACAAATAGCCTACAAATAGCACACACGCTGGGGATTGTGTAGATACTTATTATTTTTATGAATTGATTGATTGATTGATTGATTGATTGATTGATTGATTGATTGATTGATTGATTGATTGATTGATTGATTGATTGGTGCTTAGCGCCAACATTAGCTGTCAGGATGAAGATAATCAAACGACAATATCATAGTTGACATAAAATAAAAATGTGAGGTAGACAAGACAAAAAGGCAACTTTATTTAAACCAATCTATATAAATCCTTGTGGTTACCAAATAATAATAATAATAATAATAATAAGTTTTATTTAAAGTCGGTATAGATATTACAACAGAAATAACACAAGATCTGAAGAGCTTTTGACCGACATACATCATAAATGACATATACATAAAACACACATGCAGACATGATAAGACACAATAGATATATAAAAGTACATGTATAAGCACAATCATGCATGTACATGCTACAACACAAAAGCAACAAAAAAAAGCAATATAAAGCAAAGTTAAAAGCGCAAGCTAAATTGACATAATTATGCAAAAATAAGCTGAAGCTAATTAAAAAAATAAAAAGCAACGTGAAAAAAGGTATGAAGGAAAGTATCTGTCCGAACATCCAGAACACAGGGAATCATGAAATGCAAATATTGCAATTGCAGTCTTTACCGTTCCAAGATTGTAATAAATTTTTGAATTGTCCAAAATTTCCCTGCGATCTGATATGTTCGGGCAGATCATTCCATAACACAGCGGCACTATACCTGAATGACTGTTTTCCAAATTTTTCAGTTCTTATCCTGGGTACATCTAAAATATTTGAATATCTAAAGCTATATTTTGTGTTTTTAAACTAGACCAAATCATTTAAACAGGGAGGAGCAATTTTGTACAATATTTTGAAGGTTTCTAATGCCATTGTCCGCATTCTTCTTATTTGAAGAGATGGGACATTGGCAGCAGTTAAAAGTTGGTCGTAAGTGCTATCGTAATCATTATATATAAATCTGAGCGCTCGCTCTTGAATTTTTTCGAGCTTTTTTGTGTGCGTTTTAGAGCAAAAATGCCAAGCCAAAGGGCAAAAATTGAAGTTTGATAAGATAAATGTGTGAAAAATTGTAAACTTATTTAGACGTGAAAGATATGAGCCAATTCGCTTTAAAACTTTTAGTTGCTGTGACGCCTTACGACATATACTTTTACTTTGGGAATTAAAGTTAAGTTGAAAATCTATATCAACACCTAAAGTTTAACGACATCATCACAAGAGATAGTAGCATTATCAGTATTAAATACAGGATCATTTTTATGAGTTTTGTTAGCAACTGCCAGAGCCTGAAACTTGTCAGGATTAGCCTGCATATATCAATCAAATATAATCACAATAAAATATTAAAGAAACACAAAAATAATTGTTCAATGATTTCTTGATTAGGAAATATAAAATAAAGATGATGAAAGAAAGAGAGAGAGAGAGAGAGAGAGAGAGAGAGCTCTAAATTATATTAAAAATATTATGAGCTGTTATTAAAATTCTGATGTTTTAGATTCTTTAGTAGTTTTCAACGATCAAAAAAAAAAAAATACACACAAAAAAAAGAAATAAATTTGAGAGAGTATGGCAAACCGTATCATTCTTGGAAGAAAGAATCCATATAAAACGGCTATCATCTATCAATTAAAAATTTAGTCAAATTAACTATATATAAACGTCTGAAAAAGTAGCCATCGTATCAACCGTAACGGGATGTATGACCGGAAACAAGTGTTAACGATTCTGTGCAAACAAACAAAAATGATAAATAAACGTCTAAAATGTTAGCATAACGATGTTTATATCATGGTTTTCTTACATTTGTAAATTAAAGACATTTCAGGAGGAAGTGGATTTCATCTTCCCGCACTAACGGGTTCGCGTCCAGCTTTGTAAATTAGAAAAAGGGTGCACTCGACTCACAGCCGCAAGTGATAAAGTGTACCACTGAGTTGCTTGTCCATGTTCGGTGGTTCAAGTCTCTCCGGGTACTCCGGCTTCCTCCACCACTAAAACTGGTCATCATGATATAGCTGGTATATTGCTGAAAGTGGCGTTAAACACCAAAAATCAAATCATTCCTCCAGCAACAATCACGGATCAGTAAAAATTCAAAAGTGGAAAACCGAATCTCCTCGGCTTAATTGATAAAAATGTCGAAAGTTAATTTTAATTAGGGTAAAAGGTACGAGATTTGAGTTTCTAAGTGGTAAATAATAGTGTTATTCTCAGTTCACCCTCTCGCAACAAATGTAGGACTATATTTACATGCAAATAACTTCAATATGATAATATTAATAATTATAGTAACATTATCTATCAATGTCAACATTACCGTGTCAATTACAGGGGCAGATCCAGGATTTCAAGTTAGGGGGCGCATTTAAAGTAATCGCGCCGAGCGGAGCAAGGCGCGAAAATTGTTGTGGTATTTCGTGTGAAAAATCACGATTTTACACAAAAAAATCATATTTTTTCCAATTTTAGGGGGGCGCGCGCCGGGTGCGCCCGCCCCTGAATTATGAGGTCATATGAAAATGTTCCTATTAAAACTCATATTACATGTACAATGAAGATATAAAAATACAACAATCTCAAAATAGGTGAGTGATTATTGTTTAGCGACAACTCAGTCATTTTCCCTCTATATCATGGGCGGAGATGATGAGGTCTGCTTTGTACTAGATTAACACGCTTAGTATGATTTTTATAGTGCTAGCAGTCGGCGGATAGACATGTCGTCCAACTCGGCCACATTATCCCCATTCCGAGCCAACCAATTTTTGCTCTTTCTCCTTAATGCTGCGTGCTTAGCGTGGAGAAGCAACAAATACCATTTTTACAATCTTTGGTTTGATCCGATCGGGGCTCGACGAACCCACGATCTACCGCACTTGAGGCGAGCACGCCAACAATTGCACCACCGATATGGTTAAAAATTAACTATGATTTAAAAGGTCTATTTGATTTGAAACTACAGGGAAGAATCCTGTGCTAAATACCAATATAATGTTATTTTTTGGAAGCTGTTATTTTTGTTTGCTTCTATAGAGTTATTTGACCAATAAATATTATACAAGCTAATTCACCTGACCGCTATTTTATTATATAGTCACTGTCTGCAACAAGAGTAAATACAATACCGGTAAGTCAATAGGCTAGAAGGGCCACCATGGTCGTGATCGTATGGTAATTTGACTTACAACTACCTATGCAACATGTACCTATCACCGCTAAAGTTGTGAGTTCGAATCCCGCTCATGGCGAGGTGTACGCGATACAACATTATGTGACAAAGGTGGTCAGTGATTTGCGTCAGGGCGATGGTTTTCTCCGCATATTTTGGTGAAGTGGTGTTAAACACTATGCATAAACCAAACCATCAATAGGTTAGAGCGATGACGTCATAGGTTCGAGTCCCGCTGGTACCCCTAGGTATTTTTCACAGTGCAGCCAATGTAGTATGCTAAAATTAACATTAAATCATATCTTTATTACTATATCTTTAAATTTTTTCTTTGGACGGAATTTTTCGCAATAATCAACATTATTTTAGTTTCCGCCAAGAAACTTGGTATGTCGAAATAACGTAACTCTATCGTCGACCAGACGACACATGATTGCGACAGAAAAACAGTTTTCGCGTGGCTAAATACCATCACGGGTGGTTTGCTACGTCACACGCACGAATACTTGAACATCGCCTCGAGGTAGGTTTATGCAGTTGTACAATTTAAAAAATGAAAACTAACAAAGCCAAGTAGTTCACCGAAGGACCCACATATCAGATTTGATGGGTTTCCACGCAATGAATGTATGCTAACAATGAAGTCTGATACGTGGGTCCTTCGGTGAACTACTTGGTTTTGTTAGTTTTCCTTGTTTTAAATTGTACAACTGCATAAACCTACCTCGAGGCGATGTTCATGTATCCGTGCGTGTGACGTAGCAAACCACCCGTGTACCATGTATTATGCACGTAAACATGTTTCCTTGGAAGTAACCTTGCATTTCTTATTTTTTGTGATTATCTACTGTCATACATGTCACGTAATGCATCCTGGTCGTGAAGAAGTAAACAGAAGATAAAATATGCTGCACCTAAGCTGAGCTCATTTGTGTAGTTTAATCGATAGCTACATGTACATGTACCTTAAATAACCTGTTAAACTGTTAGGTTACCTTGTATAATGTCATATACATGTCAGTAATGTCGTCTAGATATAATATACATGAGTTCAGCCCCGGTTTTCAGTGGGGTTCGTGTTACTCAATATTTAGTTTTATGTGTATGTTTGGTAGATCATTGTTTGTCCTTTTGTACTTTTTCTTTTAGCCATTGTGTTGTCTGTTCTCCTTCGATATACAGATTCTGAATACCCCTTTGGTATATTCAAACTCTTCTAATCTTCCATTATAAAAACATTACAGTGTCAGTCTCGATCAATCTAATAGTATGTCTCGCCTTCAAAATAGGATAGCAAAATCGGAGCTAATCTTTTTAGTTTTCTGTTGTTTTTCGTTTTGTTTTTCTCCGTCCAGTGTTGCCAATTTCATTGGATTGTCCATTCTTGATTGCCCCTTCAGTTTTCTCTAACGTTTACTTAGTGTCAGGGATATTGCACAAAAAGTGCATTGACAACTAGTAATGTATCAGAAATATTCCACACCCTAATATGTGGTTTCGTTATCGCCAGAGCTGTAGCCATTTTTTAGTTCATTATTCAAAGTGTTAGGAGGAAACAGTCCAACAAAAAAATACTAAAAAACTCAACATGATTGGAGTTAGAAGTTTTTCTAATAGACTTTGTCGTATGCATTTATCAGTCCGAACTTACACTAATTATCTGATGATTTACGGTCATGTCCTGCTATCATTTAAATGACGTCATGTGATATTGCTGATAACCGTAAGGTTCAAATGAGAATCACTGTTCATCAGTACAGTAGTCCTCCAGTGTATCATCGTTGGTAATTACAGTTTTCAGTAAGTTACCATATTGTAATTCGCATAGTTAATTTTTTTTTTAATCACCAAAAAAATATACGCAAGATCTCTGAAATAATTTAAAAAAAGACGTGATCACATTATATTATAGAACTGTAGATTTGTGATAATTTGCTTGAAAATATTATTTGATCAAAACAACTATCAGTTATGCACCTTGAAGATGCACACATGTAAAACAGTGTGAAAATGTTCTAGATAGCGCACTAACAAAATACAAAAAATAATGTAGCTCTTCAACAGAATATACGACTTCTGAAATATAGAGGAGACGTTTGTTTATTTGTGGTTTTTGAAAAATAAGATGTGGAGATGTTTGTTCTACATTTCAATTACATTAAACTAGTGCAGGATTTAGTTATAGGCTTGGCAGGCCTCAATATCTAAGGACCCTCCATCCAAAGTGTTTACTATCACTGTGTAGCATCACCACCGGATATAGGTACCCTCGAAGCGGGTGGAAAAACAATCATGAAGTCAAGCGGATAAATTGTACGGCGAATAGTTATTTACTGTACGGGGAATAGATAATTTGCTATTTGCCGTACAGCGATGTCGCTTTATTTACATGAATTTCTCTGTGAGAGCAATAGTTTATTTCGAAATACAGTGTTGTTCAAGCTTAAATATGATAAAACTTTGTTCTACAAAAACGTCAAATGAATAGTTGAAGGATAAACGTGTTTTTTACAACTTTGAACTCGTCACATGAACAGATACCACCCGGTCCGATTCTGACGATTTGAAGAGAGAGAAAGCCAATTATGGATCATAATCAGCCTTAAATAGTAGCTACATTATTAGGAATCAATATCACAAAACTTTACTTGTCAGCAAAACCACAGGCACTTGGGTCCAGAATTTAAAATAAAAATAAAAATAAGTTATCTAGAGTGTATGTTTTATTTTAAAGCCCCTTGACATGTTTTATTACTATTTTAGGNGACGATTTGAAGAGAGAGAAAGCCAATTATGGATCATAATCAGCCTTAAATAGTAGCTACATTATTAGGAATCAATATCACAAAACTTTACTTGTCAGCAAAACCACAGGCACTTGGGTCCAGGATTTTAAAAAAAATAAAAATAAGTTATCTAGAGTGTATGTTTTATTTTAAAGCCCTTTGACATGTTGTATTACTATTTTAGGCCATATTGACATTTTCCAAAAAAAAAATCTATATACCATCTAAAAAAAAATTCTGTATACCATCTAGCTAACAGAAAATGTCAATATGGCCTAAAATAGTAATAAAACATGTCAAGGGGCTTTAAAATAAAACATACACTCTAGATAACTTTCTTTTTTTTTTTAAATCCTGGACCCAAGTGCATGTGAGCAAAGCGTAGAATATAATGAAAATAAGTACGAATTCGACCTTACCCGACTTCACGAGGTACCTATATCCGGTGGTGATGCTACACAGTGAATATGTTCGACACTGTCATCGGCCTTTCTTATTATCCCCTCGCCAACGATATATAGTAACGCTACCGTCCGTCCTTCCGTCCGTCCTTTCGTAACATCCTTGTGAACACTCTAGAATCAACATCCTTCAATGGATTTAGACCAAACTTCACGGTGTATATTCAAAACGCTCCCTTTCAGACGAAATCGGCGTTACCGATTCCTTTTAGACCAGATAACGCCCCATTTAGGATTTGACATCCAGTTTCGACAGCAAAAACAGATTTTGAATGGAAAAAGAAGAAGAAATCATGTATATTTCGTTAAAATGAATACATGACGGAATGACAACATCATTTTACTACCAAGAAATGAAATGCAAAAGGAAAAAGCCTACCTCTTACATTGAAAGAAATACGAAACAAATGGGGTAGGTATCTCGCTAGGCTTTTTTTTAAATCTGGGTTTTTTTTCGTCTATCAACCTTTAATGAATGGATTACATTGTTGACAGAAGCACAAAATGATGATATATATAGTGTGTTACTAAAACAATACCGCGTACAAATCTTATGAGATCATATTTTGAGTTATAGAAAAATACGCGGCAACGCACCATTTCAGATGCAGCTTCTTTTTGGGAACGATTCCTTTTCGACTGTTTTGACAACGCCTCATTTCAGATTCTTTATACAGTTGGACTCTTTTTTACTTCAATATTCAGAAAATTATTGCCCGCAATGTATTGACTTGAAATTGCACCACTCTCAAAGAGAAATGTCCTAAGTTTTTCAGTTTTTAAAACTTCATTTTTATTCATTCTTAAAAAAAAACACACAATAAAACACAACAGAAAATCACGAAAATGAAATATATTATGTATCCCTCTGTTATGACGAGACCGATACCATGATTATTATACCTTCACAAATTCCAATATTAATCACACCAGTGACACAACATGGGCAGACTTGCCTGATGAGCAATGGTGAAAAAATAGTTTGATAAAATTACATTCTAGTTTCATATTTGTATTACTGGATGATGAAAGTACGTGACAATAATACAGTGATGGCTGTTTTCAGAAAACGCCCACATTTTAATATTACAGCAATTGCGGATTACTTGAACAATTCATTGTTTACAAATCAAATACACTTTGCACCGTAATCTGGTAAAGATAAGATTTTATTCATCCAATTTTGGGCCCATAAGGGGCATAAACAGATAACACATACAATGTATAGAAAGAAAAGCCAAAAGAAACTCCGACAGTTATTTCTCCGACACTCATAACTCCGACAGTCATTACTCCGACACCCATTAATACCCCGACCATGCATCCCGGACTGTATCATTATATCCTATCTAATCGCAACTCCAAACAACTATAGGATATTGCACGGAGTGGATATTGAAAATATGATCACGAGTGCCGCAAAACGCATCAGATTAAACGAGTGTGCGGAACTTGCTGCGCGCACGAGTTTAATCTGAATGCGTTTCGGCNATAAGACTCCGAGGCGCGGACATCAGAAATAAAAAAATAAATAGAAAACAGTAAATAGTAAATAACAAAAAATAATAAAAAGGAAAAATAAAATTAAAACATGTAAAGTAAACATCGCGCCTATCGGAGTCTTATATTGTAGGACTAAGATAATGACATGCGAAAATGACTTAGTCTTGACAGAGATGTGTCAATTTATCTGTAAATATTGTAGATGATTTTTTTTCTTTCTGACATTTCTATTTCATCTTGTTCTTCTGCACTGGACACGATGAGGAGTGTACGCTTTATTATGCTACATTTCCTTGAGTACCACCCCTTGGTGCCCCATTCCAGAATGACAACATGAAAGCTCATATTTATTTTTATCAATTCATTCAATTTTGAAACTACACGTTAATAACATATTGTTCATCTGCACTGGACACGAGGAGGAGTGTAAGCACTAAAATGCTACATTTCCGCACCGTCCCTTGGTGTCCCTTGCAGAAAAACAACATGAAAACTTTTAATTATTATATTTGATATATACATTTCCTTTATTTATGCATATGCATATATATTATATACAAACCCGGGGAGCACAGACAACAATCTAAAGGGGAAAAACACACAAAATTACGAGCCCAATGAGTTCGACCGAATGCGAGTAAAGCAATTTCTGTCTGAAACTGTTGCAATGCACCCGCAGTAAACAAACCCAATTCTGTACGCATCTGATGCAATGGTTGGTAGGTGTCGCTCAACTATGAGACGACTTGATAACTTGAAAAGGTAGGCCATGTATTTTTGTTATCCTGAATTTTGAAGAAAATATGATGGGAATCGAATAAAAAAACTAATCAAAGAAAGCATTTTTATTAGATCTACATGAAATAATATTTTCTTTTGTAAAAAATATTTTGTTGGGCCGCACTGAAAAGCTTTAAAAACAATAGTGCTGCATACGAAAAAAAAGTCCGACTCCGGGATAAAAACCATGCCCCTTTCAAGTTAAATGGGCAGTCCCGTACTGCATTTGGATTGATAAAAGCGCCAGAATTGCAGACTATCGGTCACTGTCGAAGTATTAAGAGTCGGAGTAATGATTGTAGGAGTAATAAGTGTCGAAGTAATGATTGTCGTATTGAGTGTGGGAGTAATGACATTAGAAATAAAAGCAAATACAACATAGATATAATTATTCTATATGACATGTATGGTTGATGATGCAGTTGTAAAATATTTAACTATGAACTCAAGAATTTTTCTAGATCTTATCCCAAATCCAATAACAAGGAAATTACAAAATTTGAATAATATGGATCTGTTTTCATTTGTTAGGAGGTTCTGGTTATCTTTATAAATCTCATTTAACACAGTTTCTCTCTCCTTATTAAATAAAGGACACCTAAACAAAATGACGTCACATGTTTAGCGGAAAATGTAGTCTGAATCCTGTGTATCTAGACAGCTAGATGTATTCAGGTAAAAGTTTTGATTTAACGGAAGTCTGATTTTTAAATCTGAAAGGTGTCGTTTCCAGAAGCTGAAAGGATTCGTTGTCGGACATTATGATTATTAAGTGTCTTTAAAATGGGTTTAAAATATAGTTTTCATTCATTTCTGCACTTACTTGTATTGAATAAATCCGATATTTAATCAACACTGTTTTATTTTCCCACGAAATATTTATCTAAAAGGAAAATACAACTTTCAAAGTGAAGATATCGTAGAAAGATCAACGACTAACGAAACTGTGATGTTGATTACGTTACAATGACAGTATCTACAAACAAATAAATTATGAAAATCAAAAGAGAAATAAATTCGATCTTCCGTGAACTTCTTTTTATTAGACAGAACACATCTAATGAGGTCCAAAAGAACCAAAAGAAATCAATGTTAACCTTACCGCTGCATCAGTTGCCATTAAAATATCCGGAAGTGAGCGTTGCTAGATCCGAAAGGAATCGAATAACGCCGATTTCGTCTGAAAGGGACCGTTTTGAATATACACCGTGAACTTGGTACATACTTAATCCTTAAGAGAATCTGAAACCCTATTGATTTTCAAGGTCAAAGGTCAAGGTCACCGGGTCAACTTTTTAGGCGAGGGGATACAGCACGCTTTGCGTCGTCCTTGTTTATGCCGCCATTACGCACAATAGTCTCAAAACACCCCTTCATTAAATGTCCTTGCACAGTTGTACTCCATTTCAGAATTGCATAATTTTAAACACTCGTCATCACCTTCGGCTTTATTAAAATTGTTTAAAACACTCTTCCATCATCCTGTAATCGCGGGGGCCTGGGTGGCTCAACGAGTTAGGTCGTTGTAGGGCCCGGGTGGCTCAATGAGTTAGGTCGTTGGATCTAACAACTCATACAAGCCTATCACAAATCCGGCGTGGGTTCGCGCCCGGCTTTGTAAATTACAAATAAGGGTGCACTCGATTCGCAGCCGCAAATGATAAAGTTTACCAGTTGCTTGCCCATGGTCGGTGGTTTTCTCCGGGTACTCCGGCTTCCTCCACCACTAAAACTGTTTGCCATGATGTAGTTGAAATATTGTTGAAAGTGGCGTTAAACACCAAAAATTAAATCAAATCCTATAGTCGGGAGGGTGGTGGATTGAGAGGGACAATGGATTAGCATAGAGCAGGGGCGGATCCAAGGGGAGGGCGCACCCGGCGCGCGTCCCCCCTAAAATTGGACAAAATATGATTTTTTTTGCGTAAAATCGTGATTTTTCACACGAAATACCCCAAAAATTTTCGCTCGCCGCGATTATTTTAAGTGCGCCCCGCCTAACTTGAAATCCTGGATCCGCCACTGTAGAGCCCCACTTCGCCTAAATGCTCCGGTACAGCATTAAGCCATATGAAAGATATACAGTAACATGAATAGTTTCTACATGAATTCATCGTCTATTTTCAGAAAGCAATGGAGTATCTGAATGAAAAATGGACGATGTGGTACAGATCTCTAGACGTCAATCATGATGGCGGCATTTCATTTGATGACGTAGAAGAATGCCGGAAGAAATTTGTCGAGCTTAACCACCTTCCTGACGAGAAAGCGAAAGAAATTAATTCCGACGTTGAAAAATGGTGGACAACTTATATCCTGCCAAATAAAGGAGCAACTTTGACACTGGAAGAATTTCTCGACAGGCTAACGAAAGAATATACGACCGACAAGGCAGCATTCGTGGAAAGAATTAACACGTGCTTCAGCACGTTGTTCAATGTGTTCGATACCAACAAAGACAAGGATATTTCGGTCGAGGAACTGATCGTTGCTTTTAAAGCGTTTGGACACGATAATGAGAAAATAGTAAGACATAATTTTGCTCAAATGGAGCCTACAGACGACACGGTACCGTTAGAAAATGTCGTAAAAGCTTGGGTTCAATTTGTCACATGTGACGACCCTTCGAAAAAAGACATAGTTCGAGATTCATTCGAAGAAGGAATTTAGATAAAAAAAAAAAAACGAGGACAACAATGAAACTGAACAATACCAACTGATGAATAAGTAAGACAAAAGATTATTTGAATTTGTTACATCTGTATCCGTTTCATCCCATGGAAATGAGAAGACAATTTGTTATGTTAATTATTTTATCGATGATGTTTAAATAAATAACACATGGTGATAACCAGTTTTGTATGTCAAATAGGTTAGGGTTATGGTGTTTAACGCCACTTTCAACAATATTTCAGTTATATCATGGTGGTCAGTTTTATTGATGGACCAGAGAAACCACCGACCTGGCGCCAGTGACCGACAAATTTTATCACGTAAAGTTGTATCGAGTACACATCGCCATGAACGGAATTCGAACTAACAACGTTAGTGGCGATAGGCACTGATTGTATAGGTAGTTGTAAATCCAGCTGCCATACGTACGGTCAAATGTAATTATTTAGCAATTATATTATTATGCAGCAAATGCACATTTCGATAATTCATATATAGAGGGGCCTAGATGGTCGAGTGGTTAAGTTCGCTGATATCTGATGACCACAAGTCAAACAACACTGAAATCCACGCGTTCCGTAACCTTGGGTATCACCTGACATCTCGTTATAACTATCCCGCGTTTCATTCCCCCAATATATTAAACCTGATACTCACGATAAAGCTGAAACAAATGGCTAAAAGAGAGGATGAACTCTGATAACCTTTAATCATATTGAGCGCACCATTTCAACAAGAGGGGAAGCTTGGGCCCATACAACTAGTTTAGTCCCTCCACTTTTGATTGAAGTGTCTGTACCAAGACGGGGGAGTGTAATGTAATAAAACCCTTGTAGTGTAAAAAACGTTTGAAGATACCAAAAGGGTAATCGGAAGGTATAAATCGAATTTGAATTTGAATTTTGGTGTTTAACGCCACTTTCAGCAATATTTCAACTACTAGTATATCATGGCGACCAGTTCTAGTGGTGGAGGAAGCCGGAGTGTCCGAAGAGAACCACCGACCCTGGGCAAGCAACTGGTAAACTTTATCACTTGCGGCTGCGAGTCGAGTGCACCCTTTTGTGTAATTTACAAAACTGGGCGCGAACCCACGCCGTATTGGTAATAGGCTTGTATGTGCTGTTAGATCCAACGACCTAACTCATTGAGCCACCCGGGCCCCCTGGTATCAATCGAAGAAGGACATATAATAGAAAAAGGGCAAAGGGACACACAACCATCTGAAAAACATCGCATTGTCTGTCCTTCGAGTTACATCTTCTGACCATGATTACCTCTTCGATATCTTCAAACTGTTCTTACAAAACAAGGATGTTTATCAAATTTTCAAAATCGGTTGTAATATTCTGTCAAATTGAAAAGTTTTATGATGAAAATAAAATGTTATTTGGTCGCAATTCTATATGTGTACGAAATCAATAGTTATATCAACATGTATGGCATAGCATGAAAAGAATATATGAAATCAAACAAAAGATGGTCATGTTAAGACGGCGGGGGAACGTAGGTCTACATATAGCTAGGTTTAAGTGCCCAGCGCTCAAACAATTCGTATGTCATATTCTTAACTGGGTTTTATTCGTCTTGTTTGATTGGGTTAAGAAAAAAAAGTTTAAACAGTGATGGTCATTAATTCCACTAATACATTTTGTATTAATTAAACGAACAATCACCTCTCATCTTAACTAATAAATAATAGATTAGTCATCCAAGGTAATTAATGGTTTTCGCGTGAGACCAGAAAAAATAGGTCATCAAATTGTTGTAATCGAATATTAAACAACAAATATTAATAGAATACGGAATAAAATTAATTGCTAGTTGGACCTACTAGTTGCACTACCAGATTAACAGATGGGTCAAGAACATCCAACGAAATTTGTTGTATATTTTTACACCTTAACATCAATCAATCATTAAATAAAAAAAATTCAATCAAATAACCAATTAATTAATTAATTAAAAAAGCAATCAAAGATCGATCAATCGATTAATCAATCAATTAATCAACCAATTAATTAATCAATCAATCACTTAAATTGTAGTTCCCGTTTTTGTTGTTGGTATGTTGTGTTATCGTACAGGTGTATTGTGTATTCTATTGTCTGCCTCTTGTAACAGTGTATTATTGTCTGCCTCTTGTAACAGTGTATTATTGTCTGCCTGTTGTAACAGTGTATTATTGTCTGCCTGTTGTAACAGTGTATTATTGTGTGCCTGTTGTAACAGTGTATTATTGTCTGCCTGTTGTAACAGTGTATTATTGTCTGCCTGTTGTAACAGTGTATTATTGTCTGCCTGTTGTAACAGTGTATTATTGTCTGCCTGTTGTAACAGTGTATTATTGTCTGCCTGTTGTAACAGTGTATATTTTGGTTTGTCTGTTAGTTTGATAGTGTTTCACGCCACTTTCAACCATATTTCAGTTATATCGTGGCGGTCAGTTTTATTGGTGGAGGAAACCGGAAGACCCTGAGAAAACCGCCGATCTGTCGCAAGTCACTGACAGGTGTTGATAGACACTGATTGCATAGGTAGTTGTAAATCCAACTACCATACGATCACGGCCACTGTCAGGGTGTAATAAAAGTCCAGTCTAGACAAATTAATCTCCAAGGAAGTAAAACTGCATGGATTTCGTTTAAAATTGCCAGGATGTCCGGCAGATGTACTTACAGGATAATAGAATTATAATAAATACCAGCTTATTTCCAATCACATCAGCGACATTGTAATCAGCATTTAAACGAACAATATAGATGAGATATTAATTAGTACCTCCAAGAATTGTTCTGAATTGTTTGCATGTGAGTACTGTAAATTTAAGTTATTATTATTATTATTTGTTTTATAAAATAATTCTAATCGAATCCGATTTAAGCTAAAAATAGATAATTTAGTTTTATTTTTTTCTGATTTGCAGCAAAAAATAAAGAATTATTTTAGAATGTTAATTAACAATATTTTTATATTTATTAGATTATATATTAAATGTCAAAGACATGTAATTAAAGAGTGTCCATTCAATTGTCAAAAATAAAAATGATTCAAATTCAATAAATGGGTATTTGGACTATCATTCACTTTCTAAGGACCAAAGTCTATTAAAATTGGTATTTGTTGCTTCTCAGGTTAGCACGCAGCATTTAAGAAAAAGAGCAAAAACTGGTCGGCTCGGAATCAGAATAATGTGTTCGAGTGGAGTGACACGTCTACCCGCGGACGGGTGTTTCAGTGCACTAGCATGTAAGCGTATTGGTCATCATCAATTCATTGAAAATTAACTTGTTCTCGCCATGATATAGCTGAAAAATTGCCGAGTTGACGTAAAACAACAATCATCCACTTACTCAATTTCTAAGTTTAATATTATTTAAATTGCTGTTTTCAACGAACTTCGATAAATTTAAAGTTGAATATTCTAAAATAATTGTTTGGAAAATGCATGCAATTTTAAAGACTGTTTCTCTGTTGATAAACTGAAATGATTTAAATGTTTTCATAAATAAAAAAAAAAAAAAAAAAATCGATAGACATTTTCAATGTTTGAAGACAAATTACTTGCCGACTTTTTTGTACTCTTATGAGCGGTGTGTTCGATGGCTTTCTTCCCAAAGAAAATAATGTGAGCTCCAAGATTTATGAGAAACGTGACTTCGATTTCACAATAGTAAACTTTCGTTATTGAGTAGCAACATTCCTGCTTCCCTGTTTACTTTGTATCACAAATGATAGGATACTAGTATTTCATTCTTGTTATGAAATTTTGAACAGAGAGTTGCCTGAAAAACTACCCAATCAAGCCATCGTTTCAGAATTTCTATGTTCGCCATCTTTAATTGACGATAGATGTATGATTGAGTCTCAAATCGGCTTTGGAAATTAGGATTCCACGATGGTGTCATAAATGGAACCGAGCGTACTTGCCCTTCCGAAGCACCTAATGTCACTATCAGTTTTATGTGAGTTCCTGTTATCCATGCTGTTATTCCAGAGTGTTTCGCTTACCTGACCATAAACAATGCATTTTTTTGTCATAACCTGGCATCCTTCAGTCGAATATTATAACATTGATCTTATTCTAATATTGTCCACTGTACCTAATGGAACCAAGAAAGAATGACCAATACAATGATCTAGAGAATCCGGAAAAGTCTGACATGAATAAAGTAAGTTGATCCTCCATGGGAAACTAAAGATGCTACACCATCGTTCCGATATGAAGGTTCGAGGGGTAGGGTTAGAGGTTATGGTGTTCAACGCCACTATCAACAATATTGCAGCTACATCATGGCGGTCAGTTTCATTGGTGGAGGTAACCGGAAAACCCGGAGAACATATTACTAACAAATTTTATTACAGAATGTTGTGTCGAATGCACCTCGCCCTGACCAGGATTCGAATATGAAGCTTCAAAGTACAAACAATGGTCCCATAGTTTATAAGGGGCCAAATACACGGAGTCCTTTAAAAAAAAACTTGCGACAGGTCGGTAGTTTTCTCCGGGTACTCCGGTTTCCTCCACCAATAAAACTGACCGCCACGATATATTTGAAATATTGTTGAAACCCACTAACCTCGATGACTACAGGTACTCATGTTCTTATCGTACAAGTCAATAAAACCCAAATATCATTTAACATAGTAAATTCCCGACCTCTTATATACCGCCACGATATATAACTGAGTGGTGTTAAACACCATAGCCCTAACACCGATCACTATAAGTACTCCTGTTCTTGTCGTACAAGTCAATAAAACCCAAATCTCCTTTACCATAGCAAATCCACGATTTCTATACCGAAACGATATATAACTGAAATATTAGTGAAAGTGGCGTTAAACACCAAAGCCCTTACACTGACAACTATAAGTACTCATGTTCTTGCCGTAAAAGTACTTAAAGCCCAAAAGCAGATATAATGTTGTTCATAAATCAATACTAATTTCTCATAAAAAATCGGCATGTAAACAAATACATAACATTACATCCGGATACGTTGAATTTCCTCTTCGTTGTATATGTTATGCATAAGAATTAAAGATAGCGATTTGTACTTTAATCTTATTGATACCTTCACTATGATAAAGGGGTGAAAAGCCATCATCTACATGTACATGTAGCAATTTACTGTATTTACCCGTTCAAAATGTAAAAATAGGATTTCACAATATTTGGTGAGTATTTTTATTATTATTATTATTATTATTATTATTATTACTATTAACCAAAGCTAAACACGAATTAAAAAAACGCAGATTTAACAAATTTTTATAACCATTTAATAGTTAAAACCGTAATTAATACACTTTACACCCGTGTGAATTTTTTTTTAAAATTATTATTATTTCCCAAGAATAAACACAAAACAAAATGCAGATTTAACTAATATTATCTCAGATTATATGTTAAATCGCATCCAGTTAATACACTTTAGACCCGTGTGAAGATTTATTTATTTATTTAATCAAAATACACAGTATGTAGTCGATAAAACTGTCCTACACTTTGTGTGAAATACTGAAATATAATCTATCATATAATAATCTAAGGTACCCCC
>MJUT01020375.1:125002-160457 GCA_002080005.1 Gigantidas platifrons | reverse complement strand
CCCCCCCTCAGGCACAGATGACCTTTGCCGATTTTAACTATCCTGTTTAGGCTCTTTGATATTCTCGCTCTCAAAGACAATTAAATTACTTGTTTTTTTCCAAATATTTTTAATTTGAGCGTACCTACCTGACTAAGGTTATACTAGAAACGCATCGTGCGTATAAAAATTGAAATATTTTATACGTTTTTTGCGTTTTTTCCTCATTATTACGCATTTAACATTTGAAATGTTAAATGCATTTTCTTATACAGAGGGAAATAAAATGGATACAGTTCATAGTGGAGATAAAACATTTTTTATATCAAATATTAATAAAGTACAAACATATAATAGTACTGGCATATAATTATAGATTAATACATGGCCTTTTTCATATTGCCCTTGTTATCAGCCCGAGACCTTGATATCTGCCCGAGGGACGATATCAGTCGAGGGCTGATAACAAGGGCAATATGAAAAAGGCCATGTATTAATCTATTTATCACATAATATGCCAGGGCAGATAACATGTTATTGCCCTTCACAAGAGGGCAGATAACATGTTATTTCCCTCGTAAAATGTTATTGCCCTGAGGGCAAAGAACACGCCGCAAATTATGCTTTTATTACACATGCAAATTCGGCGTTATTTCAATAAAATATGTGATAATAATCTATATATCACAAATTGATAAAAAAGGGGGTTTTGATTTCACATTATTTGAAGTAATTTAAAAACTGCATACATATAAGTTGTCTTAGGGAACGACCGCTCCTATTAGTTGAAATGGTTGGTTTTGTGGTGCTTAACGCCATCTTCAACAGTATTTCATTTATATCGTGGCGGTCAGTTTTATTGGTGGGGACAACCGGAGTTCCCGGAGAAAACCACCGACATTCAGCAAGTTACTGACAAACTTTATCACATAATGTTGTATCGAGTACACCTGGCCATGGGCGGACGACAACTTCTGTTCCTCTATTAATTACATGAATATTAATATTTTTGCAATTGGAAACACCGTCTTTAATCGTGATCTAATGATAATGTCGTCCAAGATGTTGTTTCTTGTCTTTTTCATTTGTCTTGATTAGCTGTTTTTTCCCCATCGTCGGAACTGTTTTTTTCCCGGATAATGATAAATTGATGCAAAATACCAACATAGAGGGAATAGCATCGAAATCCCCAAATTAAGTTGTGAGTTCGAATTCCATTCATGGCGAGGTGTACTCGATGCAATATTATGTGATAAAGTTCGTGAGTGATTTGCGACAGGTCGGTGGTTTTCTCCGGCTACTTTCGTTTCCTCCACCAATGTACCTGACCGCCACGATACATAATTGAAATGGTGTTGAAAGTGACGTTAAATACCATAACCCCAAACCCTAATAGATAAAGAAACTCCAGTGAATTCTTAAAGTCAACAAGGAAGTACAATACCAACATAAATGGATCAATTGGTTCAACGTCAGCTATATTTATGATAAGAGCAAGTTTACAAAAAACGAGGCGTATCTATAGGTAAAACATGGACGTTTGAACTGATGTTTGGATCCCGATAACAAACATGAGATATGATGGTTTGACGATTCACATGGGGTAATCAGAAACTGTATATCGAGTGGTAACCGTACGTTAGAAATTACTAAAAATATAAAAAATCCGGTGATAAAGCATAAAGTATTGAGTCGGAAAACGTTATCTTTCTACAGGCCACCAACGAGTACTCACTAACAAACTGTGTCTTGTAAGGAGCTGCCGCGCAAGTTGCCTTACGTGCCATTCTCCTAACGCGATTTACTAGTTTACGTAGCGTCAGTGTCCTAATGGCGAGTTGTGTATTTGAATTGTCGAAAACAAGTTACATTTTCCATGAGATGATGATGGTGTCCGCTTTGTACTGGACCAACACGCTTAGTTGGATTATGTTAGTGCTAGCTAACTGAAACAACAAACGTCCCACGGGCCGGACATGTCGCTCCACTCAAGCATAGTATCCTGAATTCGAGTCAAGTATTGCACTTACTTTTTTATGCTGGGTGCTTAGCAGAAAAACAGCAAATACAAATTTGACAGTCTTTGGTTGGACCCGATCGGGGCTCGAATCTATCAAGCTAAGGCAAGCACGCAAACTACTAAACAAACGTTACGGTCGGAGACAAGAGATCATCCATATAAATTAACACTGACATCATTATTTTGTTCTATGAAACAATTTAACATTACACACGAGCATCAACTGTCTTGAAAAAAGCATTGTATAAGGAGTATTTTCAAAGATTCTACTTCGAATAACATATAGTAGCGATAAAGAGGTATCAATGATAAATTGAGAACAGACATTGCACGTCCGTCAATCCGTTTGACAGTTTTGTAGCGTTGGTCTTCATTAGATCATTCGGGGGTTGGGGTATTTAATTAAATATGATATATACCAGATATGCTGCCGTCTTAGCGTATGGACACGCAGGGCAGTTGCCCGGGTCCCACGAGCACAGGGACCACATGCTAATCTAAGTATGTTGTGCATGGCATGATTTTAATGTTTAAACACTGATTTTGTTGGAAGCACCAATACAATAAATATCTGTTTAATTCCATCGACAATTACAGTTTTATTCCTGTGAGTGGCTGTGTAGGTATGGGGTTCAATGCATTGCTTTGCCTGGCACCTGTAATGATGTTAAGACGGTCTTGTTTTTCTAGACACATATTTTACAACGTGACGTGCTGCATAAAACATTACATTACAACCGAGAGTAAATGTTATACACAAAATCACTGGGATTCTAGGTATTAGTAGGAGGGTGGACAAACAAAAAATATCCCATTACCTTAAAAGTTAAGTGAAGTTGTACCTATTACAAGTGCATAGACACCAACTTAGTTAACCGTGTGAAAATTATTTAGATTACTTTTCTTCAAGATAACACAAGTAACATACTAATATATTATTAAAATATCGATACCATCCAATTTAACCTGGATTAGCATGTGATATTTTCATACCTTTCAAATGAAATAATTTGAGCCCAATTAAATGATTTTCCTTTTGACATGCAACATGTTCGTTGGATGTGTTCGAATAGCATTCTTCTGTTGTGTTTTATATAACACATATTCGTTATGACTTGGGAGTTTTCATTATTAGATAAAACAAACAAAATTTAAATGATATTTAGTCTACATAGGGAACTTGCGTTAAGACAAACACATCTGAGACATGGAGAGATTAAAATGTTAAATACATGTACACATTCTTTTACTATTTTAAGCCTACAAGGTTTTTTTTTTGGCCGTCGTGGCCGTAATCATATGGCAGCTGGATTTAAAACTACCTATGCAATTAGTGCATATCACCACTAAAGTGACCATTTATATCATGTCTTCATTTGAATTAAGGTGCTGTCGTAATCGTGATACATGTAGTATGGTATTGGATTTACAACTACCTATGCAATCAGCTTCTATTACCACTAAAGTTGCGAGTTCGAATCCCGCTCATGGCGAAGTGTACTCGATGCAACTTTATGTGATAAAGTTTAACAGTAACTTGAGACAGGTCGGTGGTTTTCTCCGGGTACTCCGGTTACCCCCATCAATAAAGTTAACTGCCACGATATAACTGAAATAATGCTGAAAGTGGCCTTAAATACCATAACCCTTAACCCCTTATTGTATGTTTCTAATATTATCGTAAGCTCCCTTTTTCCACACTTGTCATACACTTCTAATGTTTATATTTATGCTCCTGTGTGATATCTGTCATGGCAAAAATAATTTCCTGCGTCAAAAGTTCACAATAATCACAAGCTAAAAAATAGATCTCCGGACTTGCGCTTTGCTTGGCATCCCGCGCAGCGGCCAAGCAGGAAAAAGGGGGGAAAAGAAAAAAAAAGAAAGAAAAAATGAGCTGAGATCTAATATTGATTAGATTGCAATAATCATAGTTACCATCTTTTTAAAGGGGCCGTCAGGATCGGAATTATATGGTAGTTGGATTTACGCCAACCTGTGCAATCATGGCGAGGTGTACTCGATACAACATCACGTGTTTAAGTTTGTCAGTGACTTGCGACAAGTCGGTGGTTTTCTCTGGGTACTCTACTGGCCTCCACGATATAACTGAAATATTGTTGAAAGTGGCGTTAAACACCATAAACCTAAACCAAACCATTTTTGAAAACTTTTTATTTACAGGATAAAGGATAAACCAGTATGTATGCGAGATTATCAACTGTTTGTTGAATGACATCAGAGTCCCTCAGGGATGACAAAACGTCAGATAACCCATTTTATGTTAATTGGTCTAGGACTGTACGTTTTTGGACTGATATTGTTCATTTCCGGCGGAAAAGATGCTGCTAACGACGAGGAGATGTCAACAAGGAATGGCCGACAAGTTGCAAAAAATACATACCATCATAAATGGAAATTTTATGGAGATATTTCAACAGAAAATAGCATGAAAACCCTTAAATATTCTAAAAAACAAGAATTGTATAATAAGAGTAAACACAAACGGAAAATGGTAAAAAATTATAAAATTGACAATTTTAAAAACAGAAAGATATATAGGAAAAATAGTATTGGGAAACATGATATGAAAAGGAGTAAAAAAGACAGGAACAAAAAAGATAATTTTGGGAAGAAGGAAATGATGAAGTGGCAAAGTTTGAAAAATTTAACTTTCGAAGAAAGAGTTAATGTCGTTTTCGGAAAACATAGAGTCAAAAATAAATTGGTGGTTAATAAATTGCATCAAACTACAAATTTGAACTTGGGTCGTTTGAAAATACATGCAAATAAACAGATTATTAAGGCACAAAGCGCTAAAATGAGCAACAATAAGCTAAAACCTAAAATGTTTTTGCACAATTCAACACTTACAACCTATAATGCTGGATTTCTAGAAGTTTTCGAGAGTGTCTATGTTTTCTCTTCGTATTATGACAACAGACAAGAAACACCATTTGTTCGAAATGTTATAATCGCCAAATCTGGCAAAAATATACACGAAAAACTGTGGTGTAAGTTTTGGGATCCATCGTTGGACAGATGGCAGTTTTCAGAATTATCATTCTATGAAACTTGTGAGAATCATTTGAAAGTATTTGCCGCTTACGTAGGGTCGTGTGAAATACCAGAAAATGTCGAATACGACAATATCTATATTTCAAACAAACAAGAAACGAACATAGAAAAACTGACAGCTATCAACGTTATAAAGAATGGGAGGGACAAAGATCCGAGTGGTCTTTCAGTGTGCGTCCCACCACTCTTTGGAAATATAGACTCGCTACGTTTATTGGAATTTATTGAATTTTCTATTTTACTAGGAATTAAGCATTTTACATTTTATACTCAAAACATCACCGGAAATATTTTGAAGATTTTAAAACACTATGAAAATGCCGGACTTGTTACTGTCATTAACTGGTCGTTAACTATGGCGGAAGAATTTATCTGGTACCATGGTCAATCTGCTGCAGTCTGGGATTGCTTATATCGTAATATGTATATATTTAAACACGTTGCGTTCATAGATATAGACGAATTCATCTTCCCACGTCACACAGAAACACTCACCGATTTCATACAAAAACAGACCGAAAGAAATTATTTTACATATCCGGAAGGCACTGAAATATGTGCGTATCGATTTGAGAGTGCGTACTTCGATCCGATAAATAATGAAATTCCTTCAAATATATTTGATATGTCAGAAAATATCAAAAATCATTTAGTAACTTTAAACTCCGTACATAGAAGGGAGGTATTCAGCAATATTCGTACGAAAATGATAGTAGACCCTATTAAAATATTTGAACTAGGAATTCATCATGTCAGCAAACCAATGCAAGAACACTTCCAGGTAGATTATGTTACTCCTGATCTAGGAGTTATTCATCACTACCGCACTTGCCAAAGTAACTACGGAGTCCGTTGTGATGGTAACGTTCGTGAAGAACATGCTTTACGATATCAAAATCGATTGATTACCAAAATTAAATGGAGGTTGTATCATCTTATGAAAGATGAAATGAAATTAAATTGAAATAATGAATTATCATTTTCTGTTATTTAATCACGTTTAATTAGATGCGATTCTAAAGAAGAGATTAAAGATACCAAAGGGGCAATACGGATCCGTAAATCGAAGAAGAACAGACAACACAATGGCCAAAAGAAAAAGAAAGCACAAAAGGACAAACAATGATCTACAAAACATACACATAAAACTAAAGATCGAGTAACACGAACCCCACTAAAAATCGGGGGTGCACCCAAGGTGCTTCGGAAGAGTAGGCAGTTCCTGCTCCACAGGTGGCACCCGTTAATCTAGTTACAAACCCGGTGATAAGTCATGCATGAAGAAAGGACCTGGAAGAGTTTACGACAAATGGAACACATCAGTGGTAATTTGTAACACCAATATTCCATAACGGCCAACCAAGTCATGGTGGCGACCGAAAAACTTTCGAAGAGATGACTTCAACTTAACCAATAAGAACCCTTGGTTTGGTAGCTTCTTTATTAGTAGCAACCCTCTATCAACGAAATCCTGATAGGAGCCACAAGCTCTGGAATATTGTATCAACAGAGATATATATACTTCGTATGCAGGTGCTGCTGGAATGTTGCTACATATAAATGGAAAGTTCACTATGGGAAAATTTAAATCATCTCTTCTGTCGTAAAGTTTCATTCTTAACCACCCCTCACTGTCAATGTCGGATATGTTCCACGTGTCGTAAGTACTTTTCGGTCATTTCCTCATTCATGAATTATCAACTGCTTTGTAACTAAAGTATGCGACGGGTGCAATTAGTGGAGCAGGAACTGCTTACCCTTCCGGAGTACCTGAGTTAACCCCCGGTTTTTAGTGGGGTTCGTGTTGCTCGATGTTTAGTTTTCTGTGTAGTGTTTTGTAGATCATTGTTTGTCCTTTTCTCCTTTATCGTTTGGCCATTGACTTGTGTGTCTTTCTTCGATTTACGGATTCTGATCACCCGTTTTGGTATCTCCAAACTCTTCATACAACATAAAGTGTGTTCGGAACCCTTCACAGATAATTAAACATGCTACAATTATACAAAAACAAAATTAAACCGCATCGGTAGTGTAATGGTTAGCATGTTCGCCTCGAGTGTGGTAGATCGTGGGTTTGAACCTGGTTTGCTCGGAATCTGGATAAAATGTCTCCAAGTTTATCCGTGGACTTTTATTTCATTCAGCTTGCACTAAGCGTGTTAGTCTAGTACAAAGCGGGCCTCATCATCATCTCATTGAAAATTAACGTGTTCTCGCCATGATATGGCTGAAAAAATTATGAGTTGACGTTAAACAACAATCACCCAATCACTTAAATTTACACAATTATTTTCTCGTATATCTGTCTTGAAATACTGAAATAATATATAGTCATATATGTTTCCCCTTCCTTTCTTTGTAATTACCTTATTTGTTTTCACTTTAAATAAGCTTACGTCTAGCAATATTCGAGAAGACAACTATTACAAGGGGTAATAATCGTGGAGCGGGAAATTCAACACAATTGTCAAAACTGCAAAGGAAAAAATGGGTGTTTTCTCCGGGTAGACCAATTCGGTGTCTACTTTAGTGCACTGTCACCATAAATGATCTAATAGAACACATTCAAATACAGTGATGAATGAAATTAACATTTTATCTGTAAAACAAAAATAATATTCTATAGTTTATACGTCAAAGTAATGAACCGATATATCATGCTTGGGAGGGATATTTGCGAATTTCTAAATATTGTACAATCTCCATTTCAAAAGGAGAGATAGCGTTGGACCCTACCTGTCTCGATATATGCACATTCATATCTAGTCGGGGAACAAGTCTACAATATTTATATAAGGCGCAATTAAAAAGGAAATGTTCTGTTTAAATAATCATTATTGAATTTGAAGAACATCCAGACAAGATTGATAATATCCATAAACATGTATGTGATCAGTTGTAATGGAAATTTTGTCATCAACGTCTAGATGTGATATCACTGTCGCTGACCCAGTAGTATAGTGAGCTGCTATAGAAAAGAATCCGTATGCTATGACGTCATTGTTCTTCTCAATTTGAATATTTCCTGCATGATTATTGGTCATGACGTAAACAGTTATGAGATATAAGCCAGTTTTTTCACAGGTAAATATTCCATCACGTTTAATTGAATCTATATTATTGAGACCATGTGTTGTTTTGATGCCAGTGAAGGGAATTACACCAGTAAATGTTGCAGCATACGTTTTAATACAAGCTTTAACAGCAGCTAAAAATATAAGCAAGTGCAAAGACTTAAAACAATATCATTTACTAGTATTTAACATGCATTTAACAATGGCAATGGAAAGGACTTTTTATTAGGCCTTAATTTGTCTGGTTTTCCGGAAGCGTGTCGTGTGCACTAGCTTTGATAGCTACGTTTTTATTTTGATTGATGACTGTTTGGTGTTTACCGAGTTTTCTGTGTTGTGTGTGTGTTTTTTGTTTTATTTTTTGTTGGTTTATTTTTCTTTGTTAGTCTTCGTCCTGTGTCCTCTGTTCCCAATGTTACCAGTTGAATTGTCCATTCTTGAGATTGTCACTACGGTTTTCTCTAAAGATTATTTGTATTAAAAAGAAAAGAAGCAATATTTCAATGTCTCCTCTTTGCATTTCTCCATTAACATGGCTTGCAAATGACGCTATGCTTATTCATACTTTTTATACAGGTGTATTGCTCTGCGAGCAACAACCATGACATTTTAGTCTGATGCACAGTGGAAATGCACATCTATTGCAAGTAAGTATATATTTGTTTCGTGTTATTGTATATAGATAAGGAACATTCTGTGATAAGATTTGGGAGGAACTATTTGCAGCATATCGCCGGTTTTCTGCGGTAACTCCAGTTTCTTCTACCAATAAAACCAAAGGAAAAATTGGAATATTTTACGTGGCAGGCGCTGTATCTGCTAGATGTATCGAATTTGCCTACCCATGTTTGTCTTTTTTTGAGTCTTGTTTCTACCTATTTGCGCGCTCCATTTTTTTTTTTTTTTTGCATTTTCCGATTTGTCTAGTATATAATTAAACATCATCTACCTATGTGTCTACTAGGTGTGTTTCTGATTTTCTTTGATGCCTCGTGCTTGCTTACTGCTTAATTGTATATGTAGGTGTTTGCAATGTCTAATTTGTCTGTTGTGTGTTTTGTATACCATGTTTTTCTATTATACATGATAAAGGATAAGTGGGTGAGTACAGTCCGACATGTACCACGTGTATCAATATGACCATATCTGACGAAGATTACAGATGACATCCAAGATTAACATGATTTATCAAATATTTTACATACACTCTATAGGTGAAGGTCTGATAAGAGTAACGATAGGTCAAATTCAAATATAGCGGAAGAGTGAATGAATTGTCTAACGCCAACATGAGCTATTTCAACACAGATTTTAGCACGGTAATACCGCTGGAGTTTGAAAAACACACCCTATTAACAGTACTCAATTGTACCTTACAGTGTAATTACCCCCGTACTATAATTATTGGTTTGACCTGACCATGGCACAAAGCCATGATCTTCCGCGAGCACACTAGCCATTACACAATCGATGCGGTTCCAATCAACCATGACATAAGTCTATAACCTAGTACCATTGATTGACATGCATTAGCCCTTCTCTACGTCACTATATCACTATTGGCTATGGTGTTGTAGTAAAAAAATCAATCTTGAGTAAGTGTTGTTTAATGCCAAATGAGCAATTTTTTCAGCAATATTACAACTAGATACGATAACGTAGCCCACAAGCGGACTGAGGTTTATGTTATCGTATCTATATTGCAACGAGAACAAGTTGTATTCGATAAAATGGTGAGGATGTCCCCTTTGTACTAGACCAAAACGTTTGGTAAGAGTTAGCCCACAGAAACAACAGTCAATTATTAGACACGTTGTTCCTCTCGGATACATTATATTGATTCTAAGCCAAACAGTCTTTGCTCTTACTCCATAATGTTAGGTACTTAGCGGTGAAGCAACAATTACCAATACATTGGCCGAATAGTGATTGCTGTTGCAATGCTTGGTTATTTGGTTTAAGTTAAAATTCAAATATTCAGATTAAAATCAACCCACAGAGAGAATCGCTACTATCTAAATAATGTAATTTAATAAATAAAAAAAAATAAGGTCAACCTCCCTCAGGAGTAGAAAACCTTTGTCGATTTTGCCTATCCTGCTTAGGCCCTTTTAGAAACTTGCTCCCAAAAACATTTAAATCATTTGGCTTTCCAATCTAAATTTCAACTATGGGCTTATTGACTATGACGTATTGACTATGACGTATTAACTATGGGCGTATTGACTATGACGTATTGACTATGAGCGTATTGACTATGAGCGTATGGACTATGAGCGTATGGACTATGAGCGCATTGACTATGACGTATTGACTATGAGCGTATTGACTGAGCATATTGACTATTAGCGTATTGACTGAGCATATTGACTATGACGTATTGACTAACGTATTGACTATAAGCGTATTGACTATGAGCGTATTGACTATGAGCGTATTGACTATGAGAGTATTGACTATGAGCGTATTGACTATGAGCGTATTGACTATGAGAGTATTGACTATGAGCGTATTGACTATGAGAGTATTGACTATAAGCCTATTGACTATGAGCGTATTGACTGAGCGTATTGACTATGAGAGTATTGACTATGAACGTATTGACTATGAGAGTATTGACTATAAGCGTATTGACTATGAGTGTATTGACTATGAGAGTATTGACTATAAGCGTATTGACTAAGAGCGTATTGACTATGAGTGTATTGACTATGAGAGTATTGACTATGAGCGTATTGACTATGAGAGTATTGTCTATGAGCGTATTGACTATGATCGTATTGACTATGAGCGTATTGACTATGAGAGTATTGTCTATGAGCGTATTGACTATGAGAGTATTGACTATGAGCGTATTGACTATGAACGTATTGACTATGAGCGTAATGACTATGAGAGTATTGACTATGAGCGTATTGACTATGAGAGTATTGACTATGAGAGTATTGACTATGAGCGTACCTGATGGAAAGGTTAGTCAAGAAACGTGTCGTGTTCTCTTAAAATTAGATATCTACGTTTTTATTGATTTTATTCGCTATTACTCCATCCAGTGTCAATGATGAAGAAGTATTACTAATACCAAGAAGAACTCACCTCTTCCAGACAACGTATCCAATGCCTGATGTAGCTTTAAAGCAGTCATGTTTTGTCTGTTTTCTAGAATCTCACTTCTATTTTCAAATTCTGTTCATATAGAAAAACATATTTACAGATTGAATGTTACATTTATGTTGTGTTCATTTTTTAAACTGATAACATGCGTCCACTTGTCTTTATAGATACAATTGGACGATTGTATATGCAGTCAAACTTGTCTTAAAGGGCACCTCTATATAGCAAATCACTGTCTATAAAGGGCAGCCTGATTTTTCCCATTAATGAATAGTGCATATAAATTTAACCTGTATATAAAGGGCAACTGCTCATAAAGGGCACATTTTCAGGTTCCATTGTGTGCCCTTTATAGACAGGTTTGACTGTGGTTGATATCTGTATCGAATTGAAAATGTATACATAATCTGGAAAAATCACAATTTACTTGTACAAAATGTATATCGTATAAAATAGATTGAATCAAACGAAATATATACAAAGATTGAATGTTAAAAAAACTAGACTTCTTAAATGTTGTACAAGATTTTTTTGCACAGAATGTATAAATTCTAATTGAACCTCAACTAACGACAACCAAATTCAAATTTAAAGACAATATCCTTTCAAAATCTAACGTTTCTGTATTATATCATACATACCTCTATAATCAGTTTCAAGATGGTCTTTTATTTGATTATGAAAAGTGATATTTTGTCCTCCTCTCTCCAAAACAAAAGTAATATTTTCGAATTTTTCTTCTAGCCTGTCAAATTTAATCCCTAGAGAGCGATAATTCTCAATTGTCAAGTTCAGACTTTTAGAAATGGACACAAGTTTATGCTTAGCTGCTGTCGTGTCTGTCTCCAAACATTTGGCTTCATTTTGTGTATTAGTAATTTTTCGTGAATCTATTATAATTTTTTGCGAAAGTAATTCGACTTCCTGTTCCAAAAGCCTCGTCTTATCTCTGGTAAGTGTATTATTTTGTTCGAGTAGGTCGTATTGATGTTTCAATAAACTGTTATCGCCTTTCAATCGTTGATGGCTATTTTGTAATAAGATTGTTTCATTTTCCAAACGACTAAGTTGGTTCTCTAGGGTTTTATTTATTCTTGCCACAGATTGGTCAGAGGCTGACGCATCTTGTCTGGTCATGAAAATCTCTTGTTGTAATTGGTTCACAAGACTTTCTAGTTGAACACGAGACTGTGTCTCCTTTCGTAGCAAATTAAGCACCTCAGTGTATTGACCGTCGGTCATTGTGCTATCATTATGCGGAATACGCGTTGTGGTCAAACCATCTAAGAGAAATCCATGACAACATTCAAACAGTAAGAGAACTTGACAACCAACTAGACGTATCCAGTTCATGATAAAAGTCTCCATAAACACCAGTTATATTAGTATTAGGAGATAAAACGAACTCAATTGAAGTGATTGGACTAGTGTTAACATAGATCTGAACATCTGACCATTCACAAGACATAAACTCTCAATATGAAGGTATAAATCATTCTAAATTTTTCATTTCATTCAATCTATACCGGTATAATAACCCAAGAAATATTCTAATAAACTGTGAAATTGATGAATTAATGTATGCCAGCTGTAAATAAATGTTAGAGAAAACCGAAGGGGCAGTCAAGTATGAGCAATCCAGAGACACTCACTGGCAACGTTGAGCATAGGACGAAGACAAATAAAACACAATTAAACACAACACAACACAGAAAACTAAAAACATGAGCAACACGGACCCCATCAAAAACCGGAGGTGAACACAGGAGCTCACGAAGGGTAAGCAGGTCCTGCCTCTTATAAGACACCCGTCGTGTTACTCGTATATGATGTCAGGTCCGGTAAATGTATTACGGTGATAGAGGAAAGAACATATACGTCAACCAGATCGTGATGACGACTATGCAATTTTTGTAGCAATGACTTCAACCTAGGAGCAACGTAGCCTTATTTGATCAGCTTTTGCGTCACCAGCTGAGTTCTGTCCAGAAAATCACTGTCACTGGGCACAAGCTCTAGATTAATGGATGGCATAAGAAATGTAAGCTCCATGCAATAGTGGTTGATGCTGGAATATTTCTACTGATGAAAGCGAAGTTGACTATTGGAAAAGCTAAGCCATCACGTTTGTCGCAAAGTTTTGCTTTAGTCGTCCTCCGTTAAGGTCAGACATAGGGTAATCGTAATTTGTAATCGTAATCGGCTGTAATCGATTACATTTTTTCATGTAATTGACAGTAATCTGTAATCGAACATTTGTTTTTAGATTACATGTAATCGATTACATTCATTTTAACCCTGTAATCATGGTTACTTTCTGATTACATTTAGATTACTTTTCATCATTTTGCCTTATTTTGTCTTAACTAAAACATATATCTCCTTAGATATTTAATGTATGATTTACGTAAATATGCTTAATTGCAATCAAAACTATCACAGCTACACCAAATATTAGTATAAATTATGGCTTCAAAGACTTGATATCCAAACAAATAATATCTCAAGTTCAGTTTCTTTAGGGTTTCAAAAATTCAGTGAAAACAGTTTGTCGGCTTGTGTAAAACACAACAAGCTCTAAAATTTTAAATTATCTGACACAACTTTCAAGATTTCATATATGAAATTGCTTCTATGAAAGACTATCACCATGTCCTCATGATTCCCATAAGATAAAGAAATATATTATATAAACCAAAACATAGGTATCTCATGAAGATTTCTTATACAAGTTTAAAAAGAGATTTAAATTTCAATAAAGATATTATATAAAAAGCAAAATGTAAATTATAATTTTCAGAAACATTTATTTATGATGCCCGTACATACGTATTACAAATTAACTGATAAATAGCAAGTTGTAATATTTGTAAAATTTTTGATTTTTTTTCAAAGAATATTCTAATGGGGCTTGTATCTGATACTCAGATATATGTGATATTTCTGCTATTTATTTTGGTGCTAATTTTCCTTTTAATATTGGATTATATGATATTTTTTTCATTACTTGGGTTACTATGCAACTTGTAATGGATATTTTATTAAACCTATTTACATAAATTAAGGATTTAGTTTTCATATTTAGACTGAGAAATCATGTACATTTTTAAGCAAGTTTTTAAGTCAACTTTATATTAATGCTTTCTTATACCCTCATAGGGTTGACAGCATAAAACAAACAAGAATCAGAATGATTTTGTACTTTTATCTTCTCAATGATAAACATTCAAATGATGTGAAATTTAGTAATGATGATTGTTACATAATTTGGTGTCATAAATAATACCTTAATTACAAGTAATTAACTGCTAGTTTATTATCCCCAATAGCCGTTCACAGGATGTTTGAAATTATTTGATATATATGTTATTAAAATGTGCAAATATATGTTATAATATTTCACGGGTGGTTTGCTACGTCACACGCACGGATACTTAAACATCTCCTCGAGGTAGGTTTATGCAGTTGTACAATTTAAAAAAAGGAAAACTAACAAAACCAAGTAGTTCACCGAAGGGTGTGTTCACGTTTCTCCAACTTTTGATAATTAAGGTAATATATACTAAAATAACATCCAATTAAGTATGGGGATTATTGGGCCTTCTGAAGGACCTGCTGCTTGACATTTACCTGTAATTCACCTGTTCCAATGTTAAACTTAATATAGTTTAAAAAATGATTTATTTAATATATATTGTAAACGAAGTTGATATTGTTGGCCAAGTTTAATTCTCTTAAAAGAACATTTTTTATAATGTTAAAATAAGTATTTTTAACAGATTTTTTAAATAGAGTCATCATATGAATTTAATTATTTAGCACAGTAATGTAAGTTAAATATTAATCATTAGCTTTGATTTAATGTTCTTAAAAGAACATTTTTGTTTATTATTTTAAAATGAATGTTTTTAACATATTTTTTTAATAGATTTATATGAATTTAATTATTGAGCACAGTAATAATGTAGGTTAAATATTAATTATTAGCTTGGTCCATTAAGTTTCTAATATATTATAATTAACACAGCTCATTATCAAAGATGCAGTCCATTTCAACTTCAAAGTTAGCTTGCTTGCTTCTACACTTCACCAAACCAGTTCACCCAGTTATACACCCTACATGCTACAGTTGACGGCGTGATGTACCCGCTTGCATTCTCGCTTCTTCCTGGAAAGAGTGAACAGATATACGACAGACTCTTCGACATACTCAAGACAGCATGCCAGCAACGTGGACTTCACCTCTCACCACACCACATACCTTCCTTACCGACTTCGAGACTGCTACCCGTAATGCTGCACGCAGGGCCTTTCCAAATGTATCACTAAAGAGCTACTTTTTCCACTACACACAGTGCATATGGTGAAGAACACAGAAACTTGGACTTGCAACAGCCTACAAGGAGAACGACGATCTACGACTTTTGGTAAGACGAGCAGTCGTACTTCCACTTATCCCAACAGACCTGGTAGAAGATGTTTGGTTCTATGCTCTTGAAGACGCCGAAGACATTCAGATCGACACAACAGCTTTCGCAGACTACGTCACGGAACACTGGATCGAAGGCCAAGAGCGAGACCAATGGAACCATTTCCCCAACGAAGGACCGCGCACTAACAACCGCTTAGAAGGATGGCACAGTAAGCTGAAGAAACTTGTCCGACACGCGCACCCGAACATTTTCTAACTCATCGAACTATTTCAGAAGACACAGGCAAATACATAGGCAAACCAGATTCATGTAGCAGCAGGCGCAACTACTAGACCAAAGCAGAAGAAATACAGAAAGATCGACAATAGACTTAGTATACTTAAAGACAGATTCCTGAACCAGGATGTTAATTTTATATTGAAATGCTATACATGTAATAAACATATTTAAGAAAATATTTATGTTTTTCTTCAGTATGAGAAAAATATCTACCTAAAAACTCTTATTAAAAACGTAACACAATAGAATACTAAACGAAGGTATAAAAATGCCATCAAACAAACAAACAAACAAAGTCCTATACCAAACATAAATAAAAGATGAAAATCTCTTTAATTTTCAAGTGGTTTAAAGATATATCTAGTTTATATATTGGAATATCGTGAAATCCCCACTTGATGGGCCTCTTAATCCCCTGCCTTAATTGATTGTTGTTTTAGAGAAAGGTGTTAAAATTTTAAAAAGTTGGAGAAACGTGAATAAACCCACCGAAGGGCCCACATATCAGACTTCATTGTTAGCATACATTCATTGCGTCGAAACCCGTCAGTTTTGTAAACACTTCTGTACAGTCAAATGGGTTTTGTTTTGCCCTGAATTTTAACTGTACAGAAGTGTTTGCAAAACTGATGGGTTTCCACGCAATGAATGTATGCTAACAATGAAGTCTGATATGTGGGCCCTTCAGTGAACTACTTAGTTTTGTTAGTTTTCCTTTTTTTAAATTGTACAACTGCATAAACCTACCTTGAGGCGACATTCGCGATGTTCAAGTATCCGTGTGTGTGACGTAGCAAACCACCCGTAATATTTACTAATAGTATAAGATGGAATCAATATTGGTCATATATAGTAATAAGAGAAGACATATTTTATGAAAAATAGGAAAATGAGAATTGCTGTTTATAATTTATAATGTACTGTTTGTTATTGCATGTAATGATCACATTACAATTACTGAAATGGTAATTCATAGTTCTGATTAAGAAATACATTAAAAAAAAGAGATATTGGACAGATGCATATGAGACAAAATAACATAAAACACTAATATATTGGTTGTCATGACATTACATGTAATCAGTAATGCAATCGATTACATTTACAAAGTGGTTGTAATTTAATCGATTACATTTACAAAGTGGTTGTAATTTAATCAATTATATTTACAAAGTGGTTGTAATTTAATCGATTACATTTACAAAGTGGTTGTAATTTAATCGATTACATTTACAAAGTGGTTGTAATTTAATCGATGACATTTACAAAGAGGCTGTAATTTAATCGATTACATTTACAAAGAGGCTGTAATTAAATCGATTATATTTACAAAGAGGCTGTAATTTAATCGATTACATTTACAAAGAGGCTGTTTGCAAATTTGATCGATTNCCGCGCAATGAATGTATGCTAACAATGAAGTCTGATATGTGGGCCCTTCAGTGAACTACTTAGTTTTGTTAGTTTTCCTTTTTTTAAATTGTACAACGGCATAAACCTACCTTGAGGCGACATTCGCGATGTTCAAGTATCCGTGTGTGTGACGTAGCAAACCAACCGTGATATTTACTACTAGTATAAGTTGGAATCAATATTGGTCATATATAGTAATTAGAGACGACATATTTTATGAAAAATAGGAAAATGAGAATTGCTGTTTATAATTTATAATGTACTGTTTGTTATTGCATGTAATGATCACATTACAATTACTGAAATGGTAATTCATAGTTCTGATTAAGAAATACATTAAAAAAAAAGAGATATTGGACAGATGCATATGAGACAAAATAACACAAAACACTAATATATTGGTTGTCATGACATTACATGTAATCAGTAATATAATCGATTACATTTACAAAGTAATTGTAATTTAATCGATTATATTTGAAAATTGATGTAATCGTAGTGTAATGTAATCATGAAAATTGCAAAGTAATTGTAATGTAATCGATTACATTTGAAAGTAATTGACTCCAGGTCTGGTCAAGGTAAGAAGCAGATTTTAAGTGTCCGTAGTATCCTTTACTTCAAGCTCATTCGGATAGATGAGATTCAGATGATCACCGAATCGAGAATTGTTCAGTGACAGAACATGATATATATAGCTGAAGCTGGATTTAAGTGTTAGGACTAATGTTCTAATATTATTCTTGAGAAGCTCTTGATGGAAGTCTGTATCATGTAGATGTATGCAAGGTGTAAATTAATGTATGTTTGTTGCTTTTCGCCAAAAACAAGGATTTAAAGCTATATCGTGGTGAGGACAGGTTGCATTCGACGAGAAAGCGATGATGTCTGCTTTGTGCTAGACTTACATTCTTGGTTCTGCTTTTAATAGATAGTGCTAGTTTATTGGAATAACAGCACGCTGGTAGATATGTCGTTCATATCGAACACATTATCCTGAGTCCGAGCCAACTAGTATTCCGTCTTTCTCCTTAAATGCTGTTTGCTTAGAGGAGAAGCAGGAAATACAATTAATTTTTTCTAAATAGTTTTTGGTTTGATCAGACTGGGACCCAAACCCACGATCTACAAAACGGCAGCTTCTATTTCAATACAACAAATATTTTATTAAGCTTCAAAGTGATCACTGAAATTGAACGATGTTTAAACACGAAGGATCTCCTCCATACACGTGCATTTCAGAACTTGAGATAACAGCAACCTTGTCATTAACATCTAATCTTGTGATCACAGTAGCAGAGGTAGTCACATTGTGATCAGAAATGGAGAAAAACCCAGCAGCTATCGCATAGTCATTGTTTGTAATTCTAATAGACCCTGCAGTGGAATCTGACATAACATTCACGGATATAAGATATAGTCCTGGCTTTTGACACGTAAATACACCAGTGCTTTTCATAGAATTAATGTTGCTGACCCCACTTGTGGTTTTGACTTCATTAAATGATATTTTCGCTCCACTCAGAAGATGATCTTCTTTGGCACATGATCTAACAGCAACTGCAAAAATATTAAAAGCTTACACATGTACTTTATTTTATAGAAATTGATTAAGAAGTAGTAGTTAAAGGATAAATTTTGTGTACGAATGAGACGATACTAGTTTTCCCATTGTAAATCTTTCATTTTCGGTAGTTATATTCAATAAAATTCAATACCTAAGCCATGCGATTTTAATTAATTCATTGAAAACGAACGGACTTTGAGACTAAAACTTAATTAACTATTTACTAAACGAGAGTCACAACCCATACCCATAAATAGCAACGATTTTACACAAATTTACATATTAATTTTTTTTTCTATCTGTTTACTGTGGCGTTTAACGCCACTTTCAACAATATTTCATCCAGTTATTTCTTGACTGTCAGTTTTATTAGTGGAGGAAACCGGGGTACCACAATATAAATACGATCGGTATTCAAATTGCATTTTCAAACTAATTCGCAGAACAATTTTAACCTCATATATATTTTTTCTATTTCTGAACAAACTTGTAGGCAATTGTTATTTATAGCATAACGACCATTAAAAAGTCATGCATCAACTGCAATATATATAGATATCATATTGAACTGTTACATACTGTACGTGTAGAATAATTATATAGACAACCACACAAGAGATAATAATAACAATAATAAAAGGTCAAATTCTAGTGTCATGCCTGAAGAAGTCAGATATTAATAATAATACCGAGGGAAAATAGTCTCTGCGTTCATCATGGGCATTTTTAGTATTTAGTTACTAATTTTATTTTTATGTACATCAATTAGTTGCTTAATGAATATACCACTGTTGCATTCTTTGCATCATATGCATTTCCTCTGACGTTCATGACTAACTGATATTAAATCTGTTAGAAGTATCAGCTATAAGTTTTGTTGTCGAAAGAGTAATGGTCTTTAACCAACAGACTCTACCTTCCTAGCTAGTGTTCAGTTAACTACGAGAATCAAATTGGCCCTGCTATTGTACTGTCCATGTTAATGTTGTCATTCATTTTTTTGTGATAGTAAATGCGGTCTTTTTGAGTGGAAGCGAATCTATGTAGAATAGTTTAATTTGTTTGTATATGTATTGCCATTGAAGATCCAATGGTCAAGAAGGGGATGTTGGGGTCCCATTAACCAGTTTAACCCCGCCATATTTTTGTGTCTGTCCCAAATCAGGACATGGATTTCCAATGTCATATGTCGTGGTCTTTGTTGTGTTCAGTGAGTTCAGTTAAGATCAGAGGTGATTGTACATTTTGTTGATATTGGTAGAATTGGTGACCATTGCTGTTTAAACCATAATCGTACTTTTCAGAAGTAAGGGGAACAATTTCATATTGATCATGGAAGAAGTAATTTCGATATTAATAATACATGTACATGTATGTTCTTTTTTATAAATTTATAGATTTAGTCTTTAACAAATATTATATTTACTATATTGTGAGATATTATCATAATATAATATACATACCTCTATCGAAAAGTTTTCCCAGTTCAAATTCTAGTTTCAAAGCAGTCATATTTTGTCTTTCCTCCAAAGTTTCTGTTTTATTTGTCAATACCATTTCTGGAGAAAAAAAAAGCAAAGCAATAGATTACTTTTTTAGTGATATCTGTTCATCATAATGACACTATTCTTGCTTGGTAAAACTCAATCGACTCGTGAGCAGAGCAAATTTAAAGATGCAGGCAAGTAAAAAAAACCAAAAACATACAAAATAATTTTATCTAAGGAAGGTTTGAAGATTCCAAAGGGGTAATCAGAAGCCGTGTTTTAAAGCGAAGAAGGAACGTCAACACAATGACAAAAAGAAAATTGTCAAGCAACGATCTACAAAGCATTACACAGACATCTAAAGATCGAGCAACGCGAACCCCACAGAACGCAGGTGTTCCGGAAGGATAAGCAGTTCCTGCTCCACATGTGGCACCCCTTGTGTTACTTTTGTTACAAACCCGGTGATAATATATTTAAGGTAATTCTTTCAATAGTCATGAAGTATCCTTCTCCCACGGTGTCGATCATGAATTGATGCTGATGTTTGTAGTGTCATAGAAAAGTGTTGATTGAGCTAAAAATATAAAACTCAAATATGCATGAAAATATGTACATACTTTGCTCAGTAAGTTCATCTATACTGTAAAATAGTTCAGAGGTCATATTTTGATGAGCTTCAAATTCTACTGATCTGTTCTTCAACTTATCTTCGGTTGCTTTGACTTTGCTCACAAGAGAAAATAATTCCTGCTTCGTCGCGTTCACCTCTTTAGATAAGTAATTTATATCATTGTTTGTATTGTTTAAATCCTGTTCTATATGTTTAGTTTTATTCTCTAATGTTAAAACAGTATTTGAATTGTCACTACAGTTCTGTTTCAGTAATAAAATATCATGTTCCAACTTTTTGGTCTTTGCTTCCATTAACGTATAATTTTGTTTCATACGATCATGTTTCACTTTTAATAAATCAGAGTCAATTTTTAACAGATCGTGTTCGTCTTTCAGTACTTCAGTGCTATTTTTCAGTATCACATACTGTTTTTCAAATGTTCCGTTCAAATGGTTTAGCATTTGTTGTTTTAATGCCACTTCCTGTTTCGTAGTTTTCAATTCTTGTTGCAGTTGTTTCACTAAAGTCTCGAGTTGACTACGAGACTTCATTTCCTGTCTAAGTAATTTCATTAACTCATTATAATGAGTATCACCGGATGACGGAGCACTTGTTGGTGGAATCCGTGTTGTAGTTAGATCTAATAAAAAGCCATGACAGACATTAATGAAAGTAAAGCAGACGACAATTACAATCGCCATATTTCAGACAGGTATGTATTATCGAATACAGATAAAGGTTAAATCCAAGTGTCCACAATATCAGGACATTATCATATTTGGAATTGTTCAGTCTAAAATGGGACTAAATCACATCTGATTTTTCGTAATACAGTAAGTTAAGGAAAACAATATGTTGTTTGATATAATTGTGACTAGAGTAACACGACGGGTGCCACTAGTGGAGCATGAATTGCTCACACTTCCAAAGCACCCGAGTTCACCCTACCCTTACCTCTCTCCCTCCCATTTTTAGTAAGGTTTCTGTTGCTCGGTTTTTATATTTCTGTGTAGTGATTTGTAGATCGTTGCCGCTTGTCGTTTTTTTTTTGCCATTGTGTTGTCAGTCCCTCTTCGATTTACGGATTCTGATTACTCCATTTGGTATCTTCAATCTCTTCTTGTAATGCAAATGAAAAAGTCCCGGAATTTCTGCTTTTTTTGTTATAAATTGTTTTATTTAGTTTTTAACGTTGTTTTTTTCGTTGTTGATAGGGTTGATCAAGCTTATTAAAATTTAGTTTTTAATTGTATTTTGTTAGTTGAGAGGTAGAATCACACGTCATGTTGTGAGCTATTACTTCAGAAAACCAGCAATAGAAAATTATAATGAAAGTTCTAACATAGTTTAAGCAGACATTAACGCGCAACGTTAAAACTAATATATTGTTTACGGGGGACGTCGTGATCGTATGGTAGTTGAATTTACAACACGCCATAATTTTGTGTCTGTCCTAAGCCAGGATCTGCATTTCCAATGCCATATGTCATGGTCTTTTTTTTGTGTTCAATGGTGTGATGTCAGAGGTGATTGTTGGGTTTCTTGATATTGGTGGAATTGCTGACCACCACTGCCGTTTAAATTCTCTTTTTATGAACATGAAATGGTGTCAACGGAACGTGTTTAAACTTTCTTTTCATAATCATATAGTTGTGTTAGAGGGAAATTGACAATAGAGAAAGCAAAGAAACCTTCTCCTCTTGTATAACATTTCACATGATTTCCCCTTCGTTATTCTCTAGTGCTTATTTCAGTACACAAGTTTCTCGTTGTCCATTAATTATTTCTTTTGCAAATGGAAGAAAAATACGATTATTTACAGATATTACTAATAGACACACCATTTTTATTGATACATATATATACATCTGTTTCGGATATATAGGATTTTTTTTTAAGAACCCCCCCCCTTTTTCCACCCCCGCTTAGTTTACATCAGATAATGTCAACGTTATACTAGTATAAAGATAAGATACAACAAAAATGACAGATTTGTTTAATTCTAAGACTTTCAAATTTTTTGTTTGATGTCCATAAATTTAGAAATATAATTGTTCAAAGTTTGTTTTCATCAGCACTAAGTTGTATTGAGGTCATTAACAAGATAAAGTGTCAGTTGATTTTAGAATGTATTATGAGGTCTATAAGTAGGTCCCTTTTATAGTAAACGGTCAACCTATTTGCCTTGAACAATGTTTAAATGCAGTACCAACATCATGACCACTAGAAACTTATGTCAAATACAATGATAGATAAAAAAAAATCCGTAAATGTAGATACTCGGATATTCTTGACTGTTCCGAATACGTGTCTGGTTCCTATAATTTTAAAACGCATAATTGATATTGACATTGACAACAGTTCTGCAATTTTTTTCATCTGGAATTTGCAGAGAAACTAGAATGGCAGAAGACTACAATGTTCTCAAAGATCTACAGAGTCACTTGAGAACAGCACAAGTTCCTATTGATCAACTGTCTACATTAGCACAACAAGGGGATGATAAGGTACATTTGTATATGTCAATAGAGCCGGTTTTTCCATATAATGTATTAATGACATTATAATTACCGCTTAGCTTTTAAGGACACACGCACTTGTTTCATTTGTAACAGTAGAGCATATTTTATTCCCCAAAAATGTAATGTCCTAGCCTAATGGGATGCGATCATGGGAACTTGTGCATAGTAAGCCACCGCTTTACCAACTGAGAAAAGATAGTTATGTACCCTACTGCACTTCCTACAAATAACATTAGGAATTTAGGTAGGGGAGTCCTGTTGCACCTCAGGGCCAGGGGCTCATTACTTCTGTCTAGAAAGACCAACTATCCATTGGAAGATCGCCCATCAATAGGAGTCCGATTGGAGCGACATGTTGTGTCACCCAGTGAACTAGCATTTTAAAATCCAGCAATGTGTGTTGGTGTATTATCGCCTCTAACAGTAATTTGGTCACTTGGCGTTATTAATCAACAATCACTAATTAAAAATTTCCTTGAATATTTAATTTCTGCAACTGCCTCTGTGTAGTAATAATAAACGTTCTCACCACAAGTGTAGCCACCGAACCGTAGCTCTTGTGGTATTTTTCTATGGTTACATTGGTAAAAAAAAGACCATAAAGATTCTTTTCCACAGCTAGCCTCAGTGAAATTTAAGTCTATACTATAAACTTAGTATTTGCTGCTTCTCTGCACATAGATTAAAGAGTTGGCACAGCAAAGACTGGTGAGCTCAGAATTACATACTGTGTCTGAATGAAGTGACATGTCTACCTGCTATTACATAAAACATAAGCATAAACATATTTTGATTGCCAATCAAGGGCCCACTAAGGGCATCAAGAAATACATGTAATGACAGGAAAGACATTGATTGCATAAATAAAGAAGAAGATACAAAATAATAAACAGTAAACATTATTAAAATATACTGCATGTTTACTGACAAGATTAATTAAGGCTATCTCTGATAAATTTAACAACAGCATTCAAGGTATTCTTGTTATCAGAAGACTTCAAATAAATATATTGGCCTGCATCATCAAGTAATGAAAAATTTTGAACTTTATCAGAAATAAATTTAAATAAAATATCTCACTCTTGACTAAATTTTGAACAACAAGAAATAAAATGAATCTCATCTTCAATAAGGCCAGATTGACATTTGTCACATTTTCTTTCATTCCTGGGTATATTTAAATATCTTCCAATTTCGATTTTCAATTTATGTGATGAAATTCGTAATTTGCAAAATGATTTTCTGTATACATGCAGTTCAATAACAAATTAGCTGAACATGTGGGTCTAGCAGAAACCGGCAACCTCTTCAGCTCGTCAAAAAAGTCGCCATGATATAACAGTGTATTTACTATTACTCACTTGGCTTTAAACAACAATCACTCACTGCTAGGAATATATATAGCTTTATTTAACTTGATCAGATATTTGTATAATAAAACTCACAATATTTTTTTGTTGATCATTGCAACAAATATTGATGCTATAATTTTTGTTTGTATATTACAACTATCAGCACTGGGTATTGAGCAGTGAAGATTTCAAGGTTTGGTGCTTGTTTCTGTTGGCACTTTATTGATATTGTGGTGTTATGATGGAAAATCAAAAGGATAAAAATTATAACTCTTCTTTTTTTTCTTAGATATTTGTAAGATGGTATTGGGGTATATGTATTGTAAATAAAACAGCTTTACAGGGTTTTAATTTTTGTAGCTTGGTTTTAATGGTTTTTTAGGAGGGGGTTGGATTGTGTTCTAAACAGAGTTTTGTAATTTTTCTCCTTTAAATTTTCTAACCTTAGTCACAATCAGTGATGTTTTATTTTGTTACCTTAAATATTATAAATTAAATATATTAAATTGATAAAAAAAATATATAGCAAACAATTTTTTTGTATGAACCAACTCAGATGAAGAGAATTTTTGGGAAACGAATTTACATAAGTTTTTATAACTTGTTTTCGGATCCCATTGGTTGATTACTGTTATGAAATTTATTGTAATTGTCATTGTTATAGTTTGTATTGTATTTGTAATCAATAAAAATATGTTTACAAAAAAAAAAAAAAAAAAAAAAAAAGATGGAGAGAAATTCATAGATTAAAAAAGATCAAAATCTAACTGTAGAACTATATCTATCTCTGCGAACCTTCCGCCAAGTCCTTAAGATCATGAGAACTACGGTTTCCCATCTAAATAATATCTAGATTTAATGATCAATAAAATACAGACCCTGATAACCAATGATGATTTTTTTTACCTGATGTTAACATTCATTCCTTGTCATCACTGTGTGCTGACTTGTCTGAATTTCTTATCCTTGTCTTCTTAAAAACAATATGTGCACTGCCAATGGGTCTGCCAGTTTAAAATATCAAACTTGGTAGCACCCGAGTGGCTCAATGAGTTAGGTAGTTGGAGGATTACCTAACAACTCATGCAAGGCTTTTGCAAGCCTATCACCAATATGACATGGGTTTGCGCCCGGCTTTGTAAATTACGAAAAAGGGTGCATTTGACTCACAGCTGCAAGTGATAAAGTTTACCTGTTGCTTGCCCATGGTCGGTGTTTCTCTCCAGGTACTCCGGCTTCTTTCACCACTAAAACTGGTCGTCATGATACAACTGAAATATTGCTGAAAGGGGCATTAATCACCAAAAATCAATCAATCAAACTTGGTAAAAATGTTGATAAAATTGTCCTCTGTAACTATAACTTATATTACCAATGACTGATCTTCAGTCAACAGTTAATTGATTGATTGATTGTATGGTCAACAGTTAAGACCAGTTGTATATTGATTGACATGAATGTAAAAAATCTTATAGGAAACTTAAAAAAGATTTCTGAAAAGATGAGCTTAGAAATTTACCTTCTGCAAATAAAAAAATGTCTATTTATTACGAAGAGGGTGGGGGTGTTTAAAAATATATGTGTAATAACGTCTTTTAACAAGCATGATATATATTGTTATATTCTTCAGTTGTGATTATTCAAATATCCACTGCGTTTCTTTTTGGTTCTGTTAATGTTAACTTGCATTAGGTTCGTTGGAAATTAGTAGTTTAATAATACCCCCAGTCTAATACATTACAATCTGTGAATTTCATCACTTGTTTTTTTAGCACACATGGCCAAAATTCATGTGAGCTTTTCCCATCACTTGTCGCCTTTCCTACATCATAAACTTTCACATTTGAATCTTCTCCTCTGAAACCAGTGAACCAAACTGAACTAAACTTTTTTTTGCCTAATTAAAATTCTGGATATTTGAATCTCAATTCCATGTGTGTTGTCAGTCTTTGCACTTCTTTATATTTTGTTACTTGTATGAATCCCTACATTGTAATATGTACTGCCACTTTTATCCTTTAAAATGAACTGATTTCTATTTTAATAAAACAGATTACAAACTTGTACATGTAGTTTTTATCTATAAAAAAAAATTGTGTAATTATTTTTATACCCCCACTCGTAGAGAGGGGGCTATATTGCAATCACCTTATCTGTCCGTCCGTCCATCTGTTTGTCTGTCCCTTCACACTTTCATAACAGATATCTCAGCTTCTACTGGAAGAAATGATTTTATATTTGATATATAGCTTTGGCATGGTGACTTGTACCGTGTTTCCCCTTTCCAGGTTTACCGCACATCTACTTCCTGTTTACAGTACGACTTAGAATTTTTCATGTTTGCCGTAATGAAAACTTTCGTAACACTTATCTCAGCTTCTACTGGAAGAAATGCTTTTATATTTGATATATGGCTTTGGCATGGTGACTTGTACCATGTCTCCCCTTTCCAGGTTTACCGCACATCTATTTCCTGTTTACCGTGCGACTTACAAATGAACGAGTGGGTGTATTCTTAGCACGACGTAGCGTGCAATATCTTGTTTATGACAGCAAAAATGTATCTCCTCTATGTCTTATAAAATTGTGTAGGGTTATATTTTAATTAGGTTTATGGTGTTTAACGCCATTTTCCACAATATTTCAGTTATATTGTGGCTGTCAGTTTTATAAGTGGTCCGAGGAAACTGGGGAAAACCACAGACCTGCCGCAAGTCACTGACAAACTTGATCACATAATGTTGTATCGAGTACACCTCACCATGAGCAGGATTCGAACTCAAAGCTTTAGTGGTGATTGCACAGGTAGCTGTAAATCTAACTACCATGCGATCACGTCGATGACGGCCCCAGATTTCTATTTATATAAAAATAAGTTTGTGTAATTATTTTGAATGACAGCAATAATGTATGTCATATTCCGGTATTTCTTTAAAACTTATGTAAAAAAGCCTACAATGCTACTACACCTTTGTATAAAGCTATCTATATAATTGAATGGTTTTATCTGCTAGAAAATGTGAGGAGAGCTACTTGTAGCCATTGGCTGTTAATTAGTAGTCCTCGTTAAATAAATAAAGAATTCAATTAAATTAAAATGTGGTTAAATCGAGGTAAAAATTATGAATATTGAAGTCAAAGTCAAGTTCTCTGTGCAGTAACATCACAAATTCACTTCAGATATACATTGTAATATTTTACTTACTATATATACATGTACATACCGTTAGATATACTTAAATGTTATAGAGTTTATTAAGTGAAGATATATTTAGCTTAATTAAACTGCATTCACTAAATAGAAGCCTTATTTTGTGGGGGGAAATAATGAATTTTCATAATTTTTTGACTTGATATGAAATGTTGATTTTGTAGTTGGTAGAACAGTTTTTAACAGAGAATGTAAAAGTACAAGGCACCGATGTAGAAGTCTTTCAGAGTCAGTTATACATAGGTAATAGTTAGTTTGTTTCTCACAAGTGGATAGTTGGTTTATGGTGTTTAACACCACTTTCAACAATATTTCAGTTGTGTTGTGGTAAGTTTTATTGGTGGAGGAAGCTGAAGTACCCTGGGAAAACAACAGACCTGTCGCAATTCACTGAAAAACTTTATCACATAATGTTGTATCAAGTACACCTTGTCACGAACGAGGTTCAAACTCAAAACTTTAGTGGTGATAGGCACTGATTGCACAGGTAATTGTAAATCCAACCACCATAAGATCACGATCACTACTCCTCATATAGATGTACAGGAGCAGGTATTAAAGTTGAAGAAGTCCTTAATGTTTCAGGGACATTAACGCTTTCAAATCTTAACAATATCAACTTTTAAAAGTGTGACTTGTCAAAAGACTCTTTAATGTACATTTATTTAATGTAAATAAATATCAGTGAAATGCAGGAAGTTTACCTCCTGAATTTTCGAGTTATCAGAAAATAGGGATCTATTGCATGTAATATTAATAATCCTTGCTTTTTATGCCCTTCAAGATAATGAGTTTAATTGCAGTCACAGGTCCAGAATGTTTCAATGGAAGGGACTTGGGAAAATGGGAAGGGGTTTCCAGGCTATTTTTTGCATAATTTTTTCAAATTCTGGAAAAATGGGGTTCAACCTCATTTCAATAATCTTGGTCCATTAAATTTTTTATTTTTTGTGTGGATCAGAAATCCTAGTTGCCAAAAAAGTTGGTCAATTTTAATCAGTAGAAAATACAAACTTTCTAAAACATTGCATGAATAATCAAGTGATACAGACTAAGGTGGGCCTCTAGTTTTTTCTATCATTGATTGTAGTTTAGTATATATTTTTGTTTCGTTTTCACTCTTGGTAATTAATTTTTGTTAAAATAATTTTTATACAAACTTGTCACTACATCATTAATCTGTATTTTACAGCATGTTTTTGGGGTATGAAAGAAGTTGTTCAGGAAATCTTAGCCAAAAAAATTAGTAGGTATTTTTATAATGTAGTTAAAATTGCATGAATTCCTGAAAGAAATGTAGAATGCTCTCAACCAATCAGGTAGCTTGATATTGTTGTTCTGACTCATGAAAAAATTATACAAAAAATGATACAAACCATGTTCTTAATAACAGAGTAAATGAACACTTTCTACTGTATCAACTTGATACATGTAGCAATTTATTTTGATGAGTCTAAAAGACATTTCTGTAAATTTTGTGAAATTTTGGTGTTTAACGCCACTTTCAACAATATTTCAGTTTTATCGTGGTGGTCAGTTTCATTGGTGGAGGAAACCAGAGTACTCGGTGAAAACCACTGACCTGCCGCAAGTCACTGGCAATTTTATCACACAATGTTGTATCGAGTACAACTTGCCTGAGTGGGATTCGAACTCACAACGTTAGTGGTGATAGGCACTGATAAAGCATAGGTAGTTTTAAATGCAACTACCATATAATCATGACCTCGACGACCCATTGTGTGATCGACACAATGAGAATTACCAATAAGGTTAAATGTATGTAAAAATATATTTTCACGTCGTGTGTTGTTTAACAAGATACAAAAATGTATTGAAAAGTAATTATGAAATAGTACATGATACATTTGTTATAATTTTTTTTATTTATTTATTTATTTATTTTTTTTTTATATATGTTGATTATTTTCTGGATAATACAATGTTGATTTCACAGTGTAACTTCAAAAAAGCATGGACATTGAAGATAAATTGTAACAAGCATTGTTGAATAAACTATATCTTGTTGTTTAAAAAAAATGTATGGCATAAAAAAATATTAATGTTGTATTGAGTTTATCTCACCATTAGTGGGATTCAAACTCACAACGTAAATGGTGATAGGCACTGATTGCACAGGTAGTTGTAAATCCAACTACCATACGATCACGACCACTACGCCCCCTATTGTCTATCAGCTGTAACTACTAGATTACAAGTAAGAATCTGAAAACAACAGTCTTCGAATTTAGCCACAAGCCCGACGTCCCAGGTCAGTAAAATAACTGTCTGGCTTGTGAAATTTCTTCAACATGTTCAAAATCTGGTGTTACAAGCCAATTGTATGTAAAGAAAAATGTGAAAAATACTGATTTGGGGCTTGTGTGTTAAAAAGTTAACCGTGAAAACTGAAACAAGGTAAAGAGTTTGATTAAAATGTTAACAAAATAAACAAAATAATATGTTTTCTACGATTATTTGAATGTTTTCATGTTGAATCCATGTTAAAGATAATTTTACCAAACATAAAATTGTCCGATTTTTTATTAGACCTTTTTTTTGTAGATACAAACTGTCAGAACAAAGGTACACTGTGGACCCCATTACATGCTGCCTGTTTTCAGGAACATGGACCTGTAAGATTCATAGGACATAAGTCATAGTTTATAAAAAAAAAAATGAGGCTGAAAATTTATTGGGTGTGAAATTTTTTAAATGATGGCTTCTTCTTTTTAAGAAACATGTCTGTCCTATATACAGCTATTGTAGGGGTTAGGGTTATGGTGTTTAATGCCACTTTCAACAATATTTCAGTTTTATTGGTGGAGGAAACTGGTGTATCCGGAGAAAACCACCGACCTGCTGCAAATCACTGACAAACTGTATCACATAAATTGTGTTTAGTACACCTCGCCTGAGTGGGATTTCAACTCGCAACTTTAGTGGTGATAGGCACTGATTGTAAAGGTAGTTCAGTTGTAAATCTAACTACCATATGATCACGACCACAACGACCTCTTACAACTTATTACTATTGTAATGTATAATCACATCATTTAATTAAGGTTAAAATATAATGCATTTTTGTATGTCTTAAAAAAACACTAAAAATATACATTTATTTCCCTTTTATTTTCAGTTTATTTTGGGAGATAGTGATGTTAAGTTCTTATGGTTAGGGATAGGGTTATGGTGTTTAACACCACTTTCTACAATATTTCATTTATAATGTGATGGTCAGTTTTATTAGTAGAGGAAACTACTGACCTGCCGCAAGTCACTGACAGACTTTAGTGAATTTTTTTTAAATAAAATAAAAATATTTGAATAATATGAAAACAAAATTAAGAAATGATTATCAATATAGACAAACAGTATCATAGAGAATATACCACATCATTTACTGTAAAAAAATTATAATTTAACTTGTATATGTATATATATCAAAGAATGAAAACCAATTCTTTTGTCGTTTTTTTCTCTCAGATAGTTATGTTACTATTAGAGGCAGGTGCTCAACCAGAATTACCTGATGCTGAGGGAAGGTATGGTTGAAAGGAATCGTTTTCTGAAATTGAGTTGGACAGTAAATGTCATAATTTCTGTAAAACAATTTTGGAATGTATATAGGTACACTGCACATTTTAACATTGGTTCATTTACTCAAAATACAGAGAAGTGCTTATAGTTAATTTTAGATTATATAAAGATGAAATTATTTCAGAATTATTTCACTTTTATTTGTTTGAATTAGAGTTATCTCCCATTAACTGTATATATTTTTCAGTCTTTACACTACACATTTTAACATTAATTCATTGCCAAATTTTTAAATGATATTTGAGAATTATTTCACTTCAGTTTGTTTAATTATATGGAGTTATCTCCCATTGACCATATATATTTTTCATTGCACATTTTCAATCGTAACTACGCAGCCATATAATATAACCTCGTAAGTAGATGGCGGATAAATAGAACTACTTTTCACATGTCAGATACATGAAAGTTTGATGAAGTTATATTTTAAACAATTTTCTATATTTCAATTATTTTCATGGATAAAAGTTAAAGTTTTAATTAGTTTTGCATGATTAGATTTTACTTAGTATGTCTTCCATATTGGATTTTCGTGGACTATATTTTTGTGCAGCTTATATATAATTAACTTCCGGCAAACAATTTAAGAAGAATTTCTACTACCTACCTACAATGTTATTGGAAGGGTAGCGAGAATGGTCGAGTAGTTACGATTGTGCACATTTTAACATTATTCCATTCAGTCAAAATTTAAGGCCATGCAAAATTAATTACTTGGTTCTCAGGCCCTTTTTTGTCAAAATTAATGAGGGAGGGCAGCAGTTTTTTTTATCCTTTTACTGCTGTAAAAAGTGATGAGGGAGGCATTTTTTTTGTTTGTGAAAAATATGGCAATGTATAAATCTTTTCATTTCTTTATTGAAAATTTCAATTTTATTTCTTCCGATGGTGGCAGAAACATCACAAGTGGTTAATTTTTATGGAAACGTCCAATCCGCTGGTCCCAACGTACCATTTTTTTTATCTCCGTAAACAATTCCAATAAGGTACAAGCTTCTGAGAAGCCCCCTATTATGTTCCCTGGTAAAACTGGCAAACATTTGTGCCGAATTTGCACAGAAACGATTGACATTTTGTCTAAATGTCAAACGGAAACACGTTTTTTATTTATACATTGTCATAACGATGCTTTAAATCTCATTTAAGCATGATGCGTTTTAAAGCGTTTCACCGACCACGCGATATAAGAGAAAAAACGGATGTGGTTGTTTTTTCCATACGGACAGCGCTACCGCATTTAACATTTTTTAAAAACTATTTTTGCAATAAAATCGGCAATGTGGCGACGAATTTCCACATGCAGGCGGGCCTGAGAACCAAGAAATTAACTTTTTATGGCCTAAATGATACTTCTGTCTTGATTAATTAATTAGAGTTATCTCCCATTTACTATATATTTTTTAGTTTGTTTAATGAATTGGAGTTATCTCCCATTGACTGTATATATTTTTTTTTCAGAACTCCAAAAGATTTTGCCTCAGCATCAGATAAGATCTGGCCACACTTTGCAGTATTAAAACTCCCTAGAACTCACAAATGGGAGCTTGTAGATAAAGGTGTTATAAAGAAGGTAATTGTCATAGCAATTGATACAAAAAAAATAATCTACCATTCTAACCTTGAAAACTTGATAAAAAAACCACCCACAGAATAACAAGATACATGCAACTTTTGAAATGGCATGCTGAGTAAGCCAAAATCTTGTGTAAATAATATTTAAAATTTAGCCCCAGTGTTCTAAAATGAAGAATATTGAGCTAATTGGTGTCCACCATTGTTCAAAGTACATAACATCAAGCAGTATAGCATTGTTTTACTGATGTGATATGATTTCTGAACTGTTTCATGCATTGATATTTAGTCAAACTTAGTTATGATTCCTGACCTTTGAACTGTTTCATTCTTTGATATTTAGTCACAAACTTAGTTATGATTCCTGACCTTTGAACTGTTTCATTCTTTGATATTTAGTCAAACGTAGTTATGATTACTGACCTTTGAACTGTTTCATTCTTTGATATTTAGTCAAACTTAGTTATGATTTCTGAACTTTGAACTGTTTCATTCTTTGATATTTAGTCGAACTTAGTTATGATTCCTGACCTTTGAACGGTTTCATGCTTTGATGTTTAGTCGAACTTAGTTATGATTCCTGACCTTTGAACTGTTTCATTCTTTGATATTTAGTCAAACTTATTTATGATTCCTGACATTGAACTGTTTCATTCTTTGATATTTAGTCAAACTTAGTTATGATTTCTGAACTTTGAACTGTTTCATTCTTTGATATTTAGTCGAACTTAGTTATGATTCCTGACCTTTGAACTGTTTCATGCTTTGATGTTTAGTTGAACTTAGTTATGATTTGTGATTTTTGAAATGTTTCATGCTTTGATAGATGGTCTACCTTAGTTGTGTCAAGGTCAAAAGGGTTGATGGCTTGACTTATCAAATAGCTAAAAGTCAGGATAAATTTAGCTGAAATTTTGTATGCTTACTCAGTGTTATGCTAAAAATTAGAAAAACAAGGTCTGACTTTATATGAAACTATATCAAGGTAACTTAATCATTTTGTCTTTATGCAGATATCAGGTAATCAAGTCAACAGTCAAATGAAAAAGCCTGGCCATGGAATAAGACTTGTAAGTACATGTATTAATTTACAAATAATTTGATAGGATTTTATGCTTCCTTAATAAATTGCCACAAAATATTGTCGATTACTTTGGTATATCATATGTCATAACAACTTTTGATGTCATATGAAACATTTCAGCTTAGAGCGTAATCATTGGGCGTTGTTTCGAAAAACGTACGCTTCAGTTCAGGATAAAATTCAACAAGAAATTATTTCAATGGGAGGCTATGTCTTTATTTTTTCTATCATATTTTTACTTTTAGCATTAGAGAGAAAAAAAAATCCTGTCCGAAATCCAAAGAAGTATTTGTGTTTTTAAAATTAAATTTCATGAAAATAACTAAATTTTTTCTCTGTTTTTTTTCCCCCCAGGCTGCCAACAGTCGTCCAGAGTCTGCCTATGCATACAATAGTGATCCGTTCATCCACGCTGCAGTCACAGGAGATGTGTTAGCCGATGAAGAAGAAAAATTAACCAATACACAGCAGCAACCACAATTCTCTTTTTGGAGATAATAGTTATAATTAGAAAATAAGATATATTTCATATCTTCTACCAAGCATTTACATTTACATAATGAGTCAGTCCAGTCCATAAAAAGGTGCTGTTATGGTCGTGACCGTATGGTAGTTGGATTTACCACTACCTGTGCTATCAGTGCCTATCGCCACTAAAGCTGTGAGTTCAAACCCCCTTCATGGCGAGGTGTACTCGATAGAACATTATGTGACGGTCAGTTTTATTGGTGGAGAAAACAGGAGTACCCGGAAAAAACCACCAACCTGCCGCAAGTCACTGACAAACTTTGTCACATAATGTTGTATCGAGTACACCTCTATGAGTGGGATTCAAACTCACTATTTTAGTGGTGATAGTTATTGATTGCATAGGTAGTTGTAAATCCAACTACCATACCATAACGACTATCAGGGGCTGATCCCTACCCCACCCTCTAAAATTGGAAAAAAAATGATTTTTTTTTTGCGTAAAATCGTGATTTTTCACACGAAATACCTCAAAAATGTTCGCACCTCCCTCCGCTCGGGGCGATTTTTTTAAGTGTGGCCCCCC
>MJUT01020375.1:92953-121769 GCA_002080005.1 Gigantidas platifrons | reverse complement strand
AAAAATGTGAACCACCCACTGATTGTATGAATTCTGAATATACAAAGATGTGAAACACTCACTGATTGTATGAATTCTGAATATACAAAGATGTGAAACACTCACTGATTGTATGAATTCTGAATATACAAAAATGTGAACCACTCACTGATTGTATGAATTCTGAATATACAAAAATTTGAACCACCCACTGATTGTATGAATTCTGAATATACAAAAATGTGAACCACTCACTGATTGTATGAATTCAGAATACTCAAAAATGTGAACCACCCACTGATTGTATGAATTCTGAATATACAAAAATGTGAACCACTCACTGATTCATTGTATGAATTCTGAATATACAAAAATGTGAACCACCCACTGATTGTATGAATTCTGAATACACAAAAATGTGAACCACTAATTGTAAGCTCTCCAAACCCACCAGTGTGAACCATTATACCAAGCAATTGTAAACTCTCAAAGCACAAAAATGTGAACCACTGATTGTATGTACATTCAGAATACACAGAAATGTGAACCACTTTACCAAACAATTTTGAGTTCAAAATACAAAAATGTGAATCATTGATTCTATATATTCCCTATGCACTAAAATGTGAACCACTGATTGTAAACATTCACAATGCACAAAAAAAATAGCCATACCTCTTTGTCAAGCAATTGTAAATACAAATATGAATGATTACACCAAATATTGTGATTTTATTTTTACAAAACATACAAAAATGTAGCCACTGATAGTTAAATCTCAAAATAATAAAAAAAAAAAAAAAAACAATTACTGTCACATAGATGTTTTAGCTAAATTACTAACAGGTTACCAGTAAAATTTAATTGATGACATTAAAATCAATGATTGATGTCTACAAAGGCATCCTGAATCTTCTGAAAACCTCTTTACCAAATGTCATAATCATTTTAACTGCATGTAATGTATGGGTAAGGGTTATGGTTATGGTTTTTAATGCCACTTTCAACAATATTTCAATTATTTTGTGGCGGTTTTTATTTAGTTTATTTTAGTTAGTTTTATTGGTGGAGGGTCGAGAGTACCCAAAGAAAAACAATGACACAAGTCACTGACAATAGATAATGTTGTATCAAGTACACCTTGCCATGAGCGGGATTCAAACCCACAAAGTTAGTGGCGATAGACACCGATAGCATAAGTAGCTGTAAATGTAACTATCATATGACCACGACAGCCCCCCTTTTATTGTATGAGATTATGTTATTGCAATATGCATCTGAAATAATAGATCTGCAATTTTATTTATTTTTTTGACAGAAAATAGAATAAAATAAAATAATACTGATTGTTTGGAAACATTTAACAATATGGTGCTATAAGCTTGGTAATTATTAGTGAAGTAAAGAGTGACACAAGATTATATTTGTAAGAGGTAACCTAATATGTTTTTTTTTATTTTTCATTTCAACATTTACATTTTTAAATCACAAGCTTTACATAATTAGTGTCTTGTTGTCTTTAAATTTCTTCTGTTAAATTACTGTGAAATCAGTATTAATTGTGGGGTTTTAATTTTCGTGAGGGCCCGGATGGCTCAATGAGTTAGGTAGTTGGATTACCTAATAACTTATACAAGCCTATCACCAATACAGTGTGGGTTCGCGCCCGGCTTTGTAAATTACAAAAAAGGGTGCACTTGACTCCCAGCCGCAAGTGATGAAGTTTACCAGTTGCTTGCCCATGGTCTGTGGTTCTCTCTTGGTACTTCGGCTTCTTCCACCACTAAAACTGGCCGCCATGATATAGCTGAGATATTTCTGAAAGTGGCGTTAAAACATCAAAAATCAATCAATCTAATTTTCGTGCATTTTGTGGTTCTTTTAAACCACGGAAATGAAAATCCAATGAAATACAGTTTTTACATTGATTATTGCCTGTAGTATTTGAAACCACGAATTCATGAACTCAGGGATCGATGCATTTTGTAGAAACCATGAAAATTAGTACTAAGGAATAAAATTACTTTTAACAGTATTTGTGTTTCAAAGTTTCAATATCTCATATATCAAATTAAAAAAAAAAGCAGAATCCTTTCCTTTAATTCAGTCATATACATTCAAAACTGCCCATGCAGTCGTCTCTATTAAGCAGTCACCTGTATTAAAAAGGACACACACATTTTTCTAGTCCTATCATAGAAAAATTTGATATGCATTGAACCTCTTTTAAGAGGTCACCTGTCTTATAAGAACACCTTTTTCTTTGTCCCAAAGGTGATCTCTTAATACAGGTTTGTCTGTACTTATTTACCATCGTCTTATTCTATGTGCTTTTGAATTTTCTTTCATATATTTATTTCTCCCATTATTACGGCGTTTTAACCCCGATGAACCAGTGGTGGAAAAATCTGTAATCCTCTAGAGGATTAAAATGTATGGTGCGTTTCCCCGCATTAATTTCAAATTTTGAAATAAAGTTCCGTGTTAAATAATGGGAGAAACAAATTCTCCTTCAGTTGCCCATGTGGGTTGCGATATTTCTCCACTCTCGAGAGTTAAATTCAAAATTTTAACCACTCGCCTGACGGCTTGTGGAGTGGAGTGGAGTGGAGAAATATCATAACCCACGGGCAACGGAAGGAGAATCTATATATATATATATACACCATTCTTGAGAATACTCTGATATGATAACTTTATTCTCTAAACCAATGTTACAAAGGTTACAGAGTAAGAGTGTTCAAATTAATACAAAATAAATACATATAGAAGAAAAGCCAGACAAGATTCAATATCTAAATATTTAATGTGATATTTGTTTTAAATATGCATTTGATTTTTAAGATATTTTACTGTTTTATTGTTTGTTTGTTTGTTTGATGTATAATAAATATAAAACAATAGAACTTTATGTCATTGTATATAGAATCAAACTGCATCAGTGGTGTCATGGTTAGTGCCCACCTCGAGTGTGGTAGATCATAGATTCGAGCCCCGATCCCCGATCGGTCAAACCAAAGGCTATAATTGATATTCATTGCTTCTCCGCTAAACAGGCAGCATTAAGGAGAAAGGGCAAAGACGGTTTAACTCGAAATCAGTATAATGTGTCCAAGTTGGGCGACATGTTTATCTGTAGACTATTGTTTCAGTGAGTAATATATAAATCCAACTAAACATGTTGGTCTAATACAAAGCAGACCTCATTGTCATCTCATTGAAAATTAACTTGTTAACTCCATGATTTAGCTGGAAATTGATGAGTTGGCATTAAACAACAACCACTCACTCCTATATAGAATCAACAGCTTTATTATGTGGCAGTATCCTTCTGACTTAGAACCTCCCTGGATGCTTTCAAGCAGAGGTACTGAGCTGCAGTATCCCATGATGGCACCATCAGACTTTTTTTTTAATTGCACCTGTAAATATTTTTTGCACCTTTTTTGTCACACCCAGCATGAGCATTTGTTCAATAATACTCAACTAGAGGTCTGTACTGTATTAGAAGAAGAAGACTTCTACTTGGTGGACACAGTCCTTAATTTTAGAAGAAAAAAACACATTTGATTTTCATCTCACCTTTAACTTAAGAAGCCATATATCATTAACAGTGTTCAACATCTGTGCTGTCATTGTTGGGATCATGGAAACAGTTACTACTAATTGACTCCCTCTGTTGAATGGGGCAGTCATGGTAGTTGGATTTACAACTACCTATGCAATCAGTGTCTATCACCACTAAAGTTGTGAGTTCAAAACCCGCTCATGGCCAGGTGTACTTGATACAACATTATGTGAAAAGGTTTGTCAGTGACTCGTGGGAGATTGGTGGATTTCTATGGGTACTCTTTCCTCCACCAATAAAACTGACTGCCACAATATAACTGAAATATTGTTGACAGTGGCTTTAAACACTGTATCCCCCCTTTGTTGAAGTTTTTTTTTAATCTTGCAGATATATTTGCAGTATTCATTTAATTGATTGATTTATTGTGTTTAACGCCACTTTCAGCAATATTTCAGCTATATCAAGGTGATCAGTTTTAGTGGTGGAAGAAGCCGGAGAGAACCACCGACCATGCGCAAGCAACTGGTAAGCTTTAGCACTTGCAGTGGCGAGTCGAGTGCACCCTTTTTGTAATTTACAAAGCCTGTATCGAACCCAGCCGTATTGGTGATAGGCTTGTATGAGTTGTTAGATAATCAAAACCAAACTGATTGAGCCACCCGGGTCCCCAGTATTCCTTTAAAGAATTCATTGGTTGGCTGTTGTTGATCAAGGTTAATGAGTATTTCTGTTATATGCATGACCAGAAGAAGTTTACAAACAATAAATAATATAGGTGAAGATGTACTACTGGGATGGGCCCAGAGGGTGAAGATTGTATTCCCTCAATAAGAGAAGATATAATGTGTAGGGCCGGGAATATGTTGCACTTGTTAGAAGCACTTCCCGTTTCTTTCCTCATTTATGAATTATCACCGGGTTTGTAACTGGAGTAACACGACTGTTGCCACTAGTGGAGCAGGAACTGCTTACCCTTCCGGAGCACCTGAGTTCACCCTCGGTTTCTAGTGGAGTTCCTGTTGCTCGAGCTTTAGTTTTTTATGTAGTGTTTTGTAGATTGTTGTTTGCCCTTTTCCGTTTGGCTACTGTGTTTTCTGTTCTCCTTCGATTTACGGATTCGATTACACCCTTTAATATCTTCAAAATCTTCTTGCCTTTTGGATGTTTCACTGTGGACCACCCCTGACGAAAGGACATAGTCATTAGGAGATATTGCGTGCTGTCTGTTATCTGTACGAGAAGTGTGGCATTTTGCATGTACACGTGGCATGTCGATGTAAGGTGATATATAGAAATGTTGTTGACATGTATTAAATTCATCTAAGTCATGTCATGTTGAGATTGAATGGATATGTCGATGGCACTCCAGCGCTCCATAATATGGTTATTTAAGAGTAGAATAAATATTTCTTGGAGTATTACCCCATGTTATGATATCGGTCGAGTATATTTTTTAAATTTATTTATTCACTCTTCACTTGTCGATGGCGACAAGAGATCGCCGTACATACCGTCATGCCGATTCAGATTTTTTAAGTTGTGTTGTCTTATTTGAATAATAAAGCTTTACTAATTTTTGTTTAATTTTGGTTCATTAGTAAGCCTTAGACTCAAGGTACATCTAAAGTGTTTTCTTTGTTTTTGAATGTTCATGTATAACACCGAATTAAAATTACATGGGATGGATGGGAAAAAAAGGGGGGGGGGAGGTCCGAGTTAGAAAAAATAACTAGGATTTCTTTAGGAAAAACGTTGGAAGTTTCGTGGATACCACTTTAGAATAATGGGTGGAGTTTTCATAAGTAACATCATAACGTATTAAGTGTTTTTTTTTGTTGCTGTTGCATACAGCCGCTGGTCATTCAGGAAGGTGAAAAAATGTACTTTATAATTTGTTTCTGTTCTTGTAATATGTGCATCAACATTTGTGTCTTCAACATTTTCGGATATAAGTGCGCTTGTAATAAATTACCTATACGTTCATTTGCTTACACCCCACTCATTTGTAACCCCCAATTCTTGACTGGGGAAGCTGACTGATATTGGCCCAAGTTGAAAATTGCATCCTGGTGCGTTTTTGGCTCCCTTGAAGTAATGTTTAAATCCACACTGGCACCAGTTTTTGAGGTCATAAAAATCTTATTACGGGTAACCGTTCCTAAAACAACAGAGGGAGATTGCCAAAGTATAATCATATAAAGATTTCTATTGAATTTTGACAACCTTGATTGAATTCGGATCATTACCCTTGTTTCAATATTTAGATTACACAAACAAAAGTTAAAATAAAAGTAACAACCTAAATCAATACACATATAACCTTTAAATTTCTGGCCAGATTGTGACATTTTCCATTTAAGGTATTCACCATTCTTCATCATCATCACCACTTACTGTGCAGAACACGTCAATCGTTTTAGATAAGACAAATATCATCATTACCCGTGGTGCTCCCATTGTCGGAGCACACCAATCATTTTTATATTGGACAATATTAAAACGGTTCAAAGCTTTTGTTGCAACTCTTTGACGATGTAGAAATATTAATTCAATACTATAATTCAATTCAATCAAGCAATATTATTATAAACTCTCTCCGTGGTTTGTGTTTGTCACGTGATGTCGATGCTGAATCGCGCCATCTGTCAAAATGTTCCATAAATGAAATATCTTCCACATATGTCAGTCATTCATATCTTATCACCTAATCTTTTGTCTTTTAAAGTTAGTTTATTGATTTTTAATTGTAACAATAAAACGGGTACCTGTTAAGATAAAAGAATGAGTGAAAATCACATAAAAATACTCTAAACAAATTCGTCTCTCGTGTTCAAAACGAGACATATGGCCATGTTTTCTCTTTTTATAGTCAATATTGAATAATGGTAAATTTTAATACAAATCAACAAAATCTTAAGAAAATGGGAAATTAAAATCAAAAGACAATTTGTGTGTAATTTTATCTTAATGTCTTTTTCTTTTTTCTTTTTTTAAAGATGCATTTTATGTTTCATAGATATTTGAATTTAATCAAATTAAATAGGATCATTAATAGGGTGGTATAATTGGTAATGATTACTGGTGCGTATGTTTCTAATAAAAATATTGCTACTTCGGAGATTGTGATAATTTATTTTGATCTTAAATTCCCGTAAATGTAAGCAGAAACATACCATATGCAAACATTCATGAATTTAATTTTAAACATTATCTCCTAGATTGAATTTGTCACTAATTTTCTATGACTTGGTTGCGTTGAAAAATTTGTCAAAAGAATAAATTTTGAATTTGATTTTTGTGTGTGCTTAACGCCACTTTCAACAATATTTCAGTTATATCGTGGCGGTCAGTTTTATTGGTGAAGGAAACCGGAGTACCCGGAGACAATTACCGACCTGCAGTAAGTCACTGGACAACTTTTATCACATAATGTTATATCGAGTACACCTCGCCATGAATGGGTTCGAAAAAAGAATGTATGTACAATGTATTTGATATATTGAAACAACGAAAGAAACAATAAAAAAAAACCGGTTGATATTATAATAGTGTATAGTTTAGATAAATACATAAATAAATTACAGTTCAAACTTAAATTAAATGAACAACACGAATCTATATTTTCCAAGACTTTTAACATTGACTTTTAGTGTATACATTTGTAGTGAATACAATGCATGTTAACTTTATACTATTCAATTCAATATTTTATTAGCGTCTCACCTTATGCATACATACATAAAATAACAGATAATAAAATTAAACATGTTATATATATACTATAGCGTTTCTCATTTTGGAAATTAAAAATTTTCAACTTTATACTAGCATTTCTCATTTTGGAAATTAAAATTTTGCAATTTTATCAGTACTAGTATTTCTCATTTTGGAAATTAAACATTTCTAACTGAATCCGGCTATAAATTTGAAATAATTTTATTTCCAAAATGAGAAATATAACAAACACAAAATAGGCTTCAGACTTTATATGTTAAAAAATCCCCCACTACTTCAGCCCTTTGGAAGATTGCTCTGTGTTCGGTAATTTTGTTATTACCCTTATTTATATTTACATTTTATGTAGCTTTGGTCTGTTTAATATTTCATGTGAAGATGTTCTTTGTTATGAAAAATTTAAAACGTCAATTCAGTGACTTTGTGTCCAAAAATCACTTGTTTTAATCTAACTGTCAAATACCGAAATTACAACTAAATATTTCAATGGAAAATGATACGGATTGTGATTTAGAACGAATCGGTAACACAATTACTTGCATAAGAAATTTGGTTAAACAAATTAGCGTTCGGTTGGACGTCTTCCTTTTCTTGCAGACGACCGTTACTGCACGCGCGCGGACGGATTTCTATTGGATATCAAATCGCTTCCGTTATTCATCTGAATCTAATTTGCATACATTAACAAAATTTAATCATCGTCAATCGGTTTCGGAGCGTGCTGAGAAGTAAACAAGTCCTAAACAGTCTGTGTTTTCTTTTATTTGTTCCAATAAGTTTAATCCATTTTGTGTTTGTCGACAGTATATTTCAGTTTGTTATAAACTTGACAAGCGTCGTTCATCTTGGGGGATTACAAAATATTCTTTTCTGTCCTTTCTTTTACCTAACCAAAGTAAGAAAATAATCCACTCGAAAAAAGACCACAAAACTGGAATACATTTACTACCTTGAACCAAAAAAAAAAAGGAATGTTTATTATTTATATTATTTTTGATTGCATGTATTTTCTTTACATAAATGTCTTGTACTATATATCGTTCGTATTTATTAACACAATTGTTTGAAATTTCTAAACAACCCGCTTGGATGTAAGTCGAAACTGCAAATAGCGAAAAGTTGAAAAAGCGAATAATCGAAATATCCACACGAAATATTAGCGCAAAAAAGCGAAATAAAACAAGATAGACTATTCGTGTAATTAATTCTTGTCAATATTTCAATTTTTTGCCTTTTCGCTATACAATCAAATCAAATGAAGTAAAAATGTGGACTTTACGCATAAACTCTGACGATGACTTTAGTGCTTTTAAAGTTATCCACAAGACATATGAACCTCATGCTGCTGCATGGTCTGTCGCCTTAAGACATCCACATTTAAGGCCACAAGCGCATTTTCTTGTATCTATCTGCTGTTTGATCAGAAATTTAAAAACAATGAATTAGTTCTATGTGATAGATGTGGTAAACTGTTTTCTGACCCAATCGTACATGCCGTTGCGTCATGTGACGACTTAGAAGAAATACGTGATAAGTTCTGGTGTGATGTCATAAACATTAATCCTATAACTTTCAGCACCATGATTTATCTTGCAAATATGTCTGACAATGAACTTTGTTATTGCTTGTTGTCCTGCGACTCTGGTGTTTTTCATCTTGATGGTGAAGAGCAAGAGACATTCCAAACTTTGTGCGTCAGATACATTTATAGATTTGGTACTCTTACGTAATCCAATCTCCGGTATTTACAGTGTAAACTAATGTAACTTGTAACATTCCGTCGCCTCTGTTCTTCAGTACGAACATGTCAGGGGCGGATCAAGGGGGGGGGGGGCGCACCCCCTGAAATTGGAAAAAAATATGATTTTTTTGCGTAAAATCGTGATTTTTCACACGAAATACCCCAAAAATTTTCGCGCCTCCCTCCGCTCGGCGCGATTTTTTTTTAAGTGCGCCCCCTAACTTGAAATCCTGGATCCGCCCCTGCATGTAACCTAACTTTACTGCAAACTGTAAATAATTTTTTTGTTCGTCTTTAATTTATTTTCTTTTTTTTATTTTGTATTTATGCATTCATCTCTCTTTTACGAGGCAATAAAGAATATATATATATAATTAGTATGCACGACGAAAAGTCGAAATGGCTGACTCAGCTTGAGTTCCATGGGTTTCTTTACATAATGCCTAACTAATAAATTGTTAACTTCATCATTTTTATGAAAGAATTCTTCTGCATCTTTCTTTCTATTCCAAATTAAAAAAATCACAAATTACACTACAACAGAAATGACAATTATGAGTACCAGACAGCAGATAATATAAATACCTCCTCTTCAGACATGTCATATGTAAATAACCAATTAATAAGTAGGTGTGAATTTTTGTATATTTTGACAGAAAACTAATTATTTTTCTAAAATATGTAATTATTAATATAACTGTCTAAAATTACAAGTATTTATTACATGTGATGTAATATCGGACTACACAAAATATTTAAAGACTGAATGAACTTTATTCTCATAAACTAACAGCATAGTTACAGAGAGCACATCTACATCAATATACATACTAGTTTGGTTTGGTTTTATGGTGTTTAACGCCACTTTCATAGTCATATCGTGGCAGTCAGTTTTATTGGTGGAGGAAACCGGAGTACCCGAAGAAAACCACCGGCCTGCAGTAAGTCACTGACAAACTTCATCACATAGAGAGGCCCATTGAAGGCCACTTTCAACAATATTTTAGATATATAATATTGTGGTCAGTTTTATTGATGGGGTTAATATGAGAACCCACAAAAAAACAACCATTTTTATGTTAAAGACAAATAAAAATGTAGTGCCTAACAGTCCACCAGCAGGGATATCGACCAAGTGATACGGTTATGCTGGGACTATTCCCAGGGTTATGGTGTTTAACGCCATTTTCAACAATATTTCAGTCATATCGTTGCAGTCAGTTTTATTGGTGGAGGAAACCGGAGTACCCGAAGAAAACCACTGACCTGTCGCAAGTCACTGACAAACTTCATCACATTACGTCATATACCAATAGACATAATAAATAATAATAAAAGGCCGTTGGCCACTGGTCCCCCGACGCCAAGGTTAGATGGTCAGATTAAATTTTGAAACTACTGTAAACTAGAGGTTAAGGTGAGCTTGTATCACTCACCTGACTTAAATAATTCTGAAAGGGGACCACCCAAGGACCATTTTGAAGTAAAACAAAAAGGGGAGTAACTCTGGTTAGATTTGTTGAAAAATCATCATTATCGAACTTGACCTCGATATTCATGAGATACACTTACATACCAAACCTAGCTTCAATCTGACTATTTGTTCCCAAGTTATCATCTGGAAACCAAATATTTAGTAATTTTGAGGTATAAAAAGGGGCATAACTCTAGTAAAAATAGTCGAAACATTGTCATTATCGAACTTGACCTAGTTATTCATAAGATACACTTACATGCCACACCTAGCTTCAATCTGACTTTTCATTCACAAGTTATCATCTGGAAACCAATTCGGGACACACGGACGAAATATAAAAAGGGAGGTAACTCTGGTAAGATTTGTCGAAAAATGATCGCTATCGAACTTGACCTAGATATTCATGAGATACACTTACATACCAAACCTAGTTTCAATCTGACTATTTGTTCCCAAGTTATCATCTGGAAACCAAATATTTAGCAATTTTGAGGTATAAAAAGGGGCATAACTCTAGTAAAAATAGTCGAAAAATTGTCTTTATCGAACTCGACCTAGTTATTCATAAGATACACTTACATAACACACCTAGCTTCAATCTGACTTTTCATTCACAAGTTATCATCTGGAAACCAAGCACACGGACGGACGGACGACACCCATTTCTATAGTCCCCTTCGACGAAGCGTCAGGGGACAATAAAGGATGTGCGATCAATTGTGTAATAGTGAACTAACTTGGAGGAGCGACATTCACAGTTGTAATTTTAATGAATTTACAAAGTTTTTTCCCCTAATATTACATGACTAAATTACTTAAATAATTGTTGAAATTTGTATATATAGTGTAGTAATTTCTTTCTAACTTCTTTTAGAGCACCGCATGACATCATAGTGAAATAATGATATTCATCACCGATTTCACTTAAGTCACAAAGACGGCAAAATCTATCGATTCTATATATATTTTGCCATCTTCCTGTCTCCCTTCAAAAAGATTGCGTAGGCTACACTATCGTATGTTTGCTCTTTCTAATCTCCACAGACATGCAAACAGTATTCACTATAAACTTATTAGATTTTGATGTTTTTACCAACAAAGGAAAGAACCTAATTGTAGTTTTATGTGATTATTTTAATTTTACAATATTTGCTTGAACCACATATTTTAAATATTCACGATTTAAGCACAAACTTAAATTTGTCTTCAAAAATACTATCATTGTATTGTGTTTTTTTTTTAAGTTCAAAATTTAGTTTTGTGTTCAACTCGTGAACTCTTAACATTACAATTCTTAGTTTATACAATTATGCTGAAATAACAGTGTATAACTACATTTAATTCTGCCTTTGCTGGTAAAAATTGAATAAGAACTGACTTTGGAATAATATTTTGAAAAAATGTGGTTTTATATGAAATATTGCATAGTAAACCCGCTCAGGCGAGGTGTACTCGATACAACATTATGTGAAAAAGTTTGTTAATTACTTGCGACAGGTCGATGGTTTTCTCCAGGAATTCCAGTTTCCTCCACCAATAAAACTGACCGCCACGATACAACTGAAATATTGTTGAAAGTGACGTTAAACACCATAAACATAACCCAGAACCCTAGTAAACAAATTACAGTGATCGAATACTTTTTGCACGTCTCTGCAGAATCGTGATACGAAATCCTTCAGATGTTACTAAATCTGAAATATTATTGTTAAACTTGTCACGCCGAACCAAATCTAACGTATTAGTTATACTATATATACTCGATTGGTTCAGTAGCAACAACTTCCTACTTAAGACAAATGGTTTTGTCAACAGTGTAAATTTCATATCTGTTATCGATAACGAGGCGTTACTAAGCACGCGGATTGATATAAAACTATGTAACAACGTTAACTTACGTGTCATACTAAGAATGAATTGCACTTTGGAAATGGAATTTTATAAATCTAATATGTTGTTATCTTTTTATGAAGTTTCTATGCAATTAACATCTAGATCTATTTATTATTCGATAAAATAATTGATTCTTGTTTAGTCATATCCTGATTCTGTAGGTCTAGGAAAAGAATGGGATTACAATTTTCCTATATATTAAGATTTGGTTGAATTTGCACATACAGGAACATATTTACTGTCATTATTGAAAATATTATAGACTATGATGCAACAATTCTGTGATAAAGTTTGTCAGTGAATGCGGCAGGTCGATGTTTTTTTTTCTCGGGTACTCCGTTTTCCTCCCCAATAAAACTGGCCTCCTCGATATAACTGAAATATTGTTAGAATATTGAAAGAGTCGTTAAAGGACCATCAAACAAACAAACAATATCCATTTCTGTAAAATTAGCTTAATATTTAAAATGACATAATTAGTGTTTAATTCACCGATTTTTATCCTGCACTGCTTCTATTTGAACAATCATATTGCATTGACTGGATATTATTTTTTTTGTTTGTTTACGGTCGCTCACTAAGATATAGTTTTTCTGATGTTGAGTAACGGCAAGAAACGATAACACTATTAATCGTGGGCTTCACAGAGGACATATTCAAAAAAATCCGTTTTGAAAGCTTGTACTATTAGATTATATATTTTCCAATAATGCACGTATATTACCTAAATATTGTTTTTCAGTATCAGGAATAGACAAAAACAACATTTATCTGTCTGACATTCTTAGATAAAACTCAAGTTTCCCCCTACTTACTTACTCGTGAATATGAAGTGTGAATAATGTCTGATCAGAGAGAATATGAAATCGCAAATTTATTATTATTATGATTAAGTGTGTGATATTTGTAAGATAGGCTATTAAATCCCTTAAGTACTCGTAATTTAACACTTTACCTTCAGCTTATCTCTGATTTCTTTATTGGCATGAGCAATCGATACGCAATGACATGTACAGTATAGTCACGCGTGCCACTCACGAGTTGATAATGCACATGGTCCAAAAAAATAAATAAAAATAAAATAAAAAAAAAATAAAAAAAAAATAAAAAAAAAGAAGAAGTCCCGTCGATGCCCAGAAGTTGAAGTATAATTTACGAGAAATTAATTTGAATTGAAATTTAAATCGTAATCTATATTTATCATTTTTTTATGTCAACATCGGCCGGTTTTCTCTGTTCAGAATTAATATTTTAGAATGACGGGTAATGTTCCGGAGACAAAAGTCCGGTATTGATCTAAGTGTTAGTCACAGCAAGAATTTAATATCAAACACATGTATTTCTGGTAAAAACGGAGTGCGAACGCATGGCGGCTGACAATTAGGCTGCATTCGAGACGGCTGTTCTCAACACCAGTGCATGTACTCGGGATAGTTTTACGATCACGAACGTTAAGAACACAACACTCGGAACGAACTTTTGTTCCGAGAACGTGCTCCTGCGTTTAGATGGTGTGGGTTCCTGGAACGAAAATTCAAGATGGCGACAACTGGAGACGATTTGTAAGATATCAAATGTTTTTGCTCATTTAAACAACAGTTAACTTATAATAAGCGAATTTGCTTATAGCATATACTAAAATACAACGAAATACACAAAAAGATGAATGCAGGGCATTTAAAATACAAGATGATCATTGACAATCTGAATGAAACCAGGATTTATAATTCCGAATAAACAGCGATGCAGGACGAAACTACAGATCGACCATATAGTCGATTCGGTCATATACTTTAAAGTCGATTCGGCCACGATATAATTTTTATGTGCATGTATTGTGAATAAAACTATTATTTTAGGTGCTTACTAAGTATTGTTATTTTAATGCCACAAGAGGATGATTTAGTAGGTTTTAGCTCACCTGGTCCGAAGGACCATGTGAGCTTTTGTCATCACTAAAAAATGCGTCCGTCGTCGTCGTCCGTCTGTAAACTTCAATCTCTCTAAAAACCACTAGGCCAAATGAACCCAAACTTGGCAGGAATCTTCATTGGATGAACCTCTACCAAGTCTGTGAAATTGGTGCCGATCGGAATTTCAACATGGCCGCCAGGGTCAATAATGCGTTCTGATTGGCTGAAATTTTTGAAAATCTTCTCGTCAGAAACTACACAGCCGATGGGTTTGTTACATGGTGTGAATGATCCTAGGATGGTCCTCTACCAAGTTTGTGTTTTTGTTTCCGATCCGAAATCCAAGATGGCCGCATCATAGTTTAACATAGGACCCTATGGGAAATGCATACTAACATCTTCTTAGAAACCGTTTTACAGATGGATTCAAGATCTAGATTTACATGTACTTTTTCTTCAGCTTATAAAGATGTAGTACAGTTTGCTTGACATTCATCCTGTATCTTTTCTATTTTATACAACTGCTGTCTTCATGTAATAAGCAATGCGATGAATATAAATGCTGAATTCAGTGGATAATCAAACAAAACCAAAAAGTGTCGATTACAAGCACACCTCATCTTCCTAAGCAGCCCATCCAAAAAGAAATTTAATGTAGAAAAAGCTACATGTATGTTTATACCAATTCAAAAATATCAGGAGAAATGTAAAGCATATTTCAGTTTACGTAAGTGAACTTATTTACTTAATATATAACCTAAATGGGCTATTCTGAAAATAGACTGTCCCTCTTAGTGAAAATACTGGAATTTCAAGGTAATTTTTTGGTTTGAAAACTATGTAAAATATAATTAAAGATTTTTTTTACTGTTTTAAAAAAAGTTAGATAGACAAATAAATAGAATTCCAGACTTTCAAGAAAAAAATTGATCTTTTGACCTTGGAAAAATTGTATAGGTTGTATGACTTCCATAGATAGGGGACGGACAATTTCTGGAAAAGCCTATTTTAGTTGTTTGTTTTGCTTACAAAAAATAATAATGCAATCTTTGAAAGTAATTTTTATTCTAACTTTAGAATAAGTTTACAAGTACATTTCGTCTTTGCTCGATTCTAGCAGCATTGCCATAAATATTCGGATAACGATTGCTATCTTCGGCCTCATCTATATCAATAAATGATAAAATGTCATCATCTGTTAAAATACACAAATTGTGCAAGACACAAGCTGCCATTATCAAGCGACATACTTTTTCAGCATATGTACAGTGTATGCATTGCAAACTTCTAAATCTTCCTTTAAGGTGACCAATTGCCCTTTCTACTGTTTGTCTTATTTTTTAAAAAGATCTATTGTATCGTTTTTGCTGTTGGTTAAGACGTCCGTTGTCACGAAAAGGAGTCTGTAGCCATCTTCGAAGTGGGTAAGCAATATCCCCGATAATGAAGTCGTTTCGTAATATTAAATTGTTTTCTGCTTTTTCATATAATGGCGAATTTCGCAGGACCTGTGCGTCATGAGTTGCCCCTGCATGGCCATCCTACATATGCATCTGTTATTAAAAAATGAACATCTACAATCAGTTGCAGTTGCATTGAAGGATAGCCCTTCCTATTGATATAATCTCGTTCTCCTTCTATTGGATTTACCAGACGAATGTGCGTGCCATCAATCACACCGGTTATGTTAGGTATATATATATTCTACTTGCATCCTGAAACGATGTTGCTATTTCATTTCTTCTGCCTTGTTTAGGCCATTTGATGAATTTATGTGCATGATCACTGATTGTTTTTGCTGTTGTTTGGACACAGTCATGTACAGTACTAGTCGACACACCAAATATATTGGCTGTTTCCCTCATGCTTTCTAGTGTACTGATGTGCCAAAGAAATATGAGGAGTTGTTTATATACAGATAAAGGCTCTCGACCTCCAATATGTCTTACGAGAAATGGCTCAAATTCTTGTATCAAAATATTGAAAACTGATTTTCCAATGCGAAAATGTCTTCTGAATTCGTTATCGTCCATTCCTGGGACTGTTTCTTCAGCAAAATTAGATACATTGGCCACTTTTTCTTTTTTTGAGGCAACACCAAAAACTATTCCACTGTCGTCATATATTTTGTTATTGTCATTTTCTTCCAAAAGGTCTGTTATAACTTCAAATTCCAACAAAGAATCAATATTGACTTGTCTCGCCGCCATTTTGGGATTCATTCTCGGTGTTCGGGAATGTCGTTCGCACTTGAATTGTTCTTGCCGTTCGAGAAGAGTAATAGTATTCCGAGAACGCGTTCTATACTTACCAAGAACAACGGTCTCGAATGCTTAACGTCAAGTTTACTATTGATCTTAACGTTGGCCTAGTTTTTGTTAACCCTACCCAGATCAGTAAGTGTAGTTTCCGCTCATTACGCCATGCACCCATATCTTTAGATATTTTTCAGTAAAATTTGATAAGACTTAATATGAGGTATTTTAGTCGGATGTGAAAAGTGTCCGTTGATCAAAACTTCAGAACACCGAAGACCTTAAAACACTACACGAACCACACTTAAAAACTGGGGGTGAACTCGGGTGCTCCGGAAGGGTGAGCAGTCGCGTTACTCTAGTTACAAACCCGATGACACGTCATGAATGGGGAAAGGCCAGGAAAATGTTTACGACAAATGGAATAAAATCAAAGTTAGTGCGCATGCTGCGTTTCTAGAATAACTTTCATCAGGGACGCTCAAAACTGAAAGATTTGTAAACAAAATAATTAAAAACTATTCGAGAGCAATAAAACAGAAGGGCCTTAAACATAATAGCCAAAATCGTCTAAGGCCACCTATGCCTGCAGGGAGGAGAACCTTAGTTTTGATAATAATTACCATGTCAGTACATATCTGTGGTCACTTTTGATATAAATACTCCGTAATCAAGTCATGGTGGCGACCGTAAAACTTTCGAAGTGATGACTTCAACTTAACCAATAGGAACCGATAGTACAGTAGCTTCCTTGTTTGCAGCAATCCTTTATCAAGGAAATTCTGATAGGGACCACAAGTTCTGGAATATCGATCAACTGAAAGATATATACTCCATATGAAGGTGCTGCTGGAATAAAAATGGAAAGTTCACAATGGGAAAATTGAAATCATCTCTTTTGTCGTAAAGTTTCGTTCTTAATCGGTCCTCATTGTAAATTTCGATATAAAGCAGACCTAGTTGTATCGGATACAGCATTGGTGGTGTAATGGTTAGCATGACCGTTTCGAGTGCAGTAGATCGTGGGTTCGAACCCTGGTCGGGTTAACCTAAAGACTATATATGAAATTGGTAGTTGTTGCTTCTCCGCTAAGCACTCAGCGTAAAGGAGAAAGAGCAAAGACTAGTTAGCACTATGCATATCCAACTATGCGTGCTGGTCTAATACAAAGTGGACTTCATCATTGCAAGGTGTTCCAACTTTTAATTTCCAACTTAATAAATCAATGCCTTTGTTGTACATCTTGAGACGATTTTGTGTATCCTCTAAGACTTGTATAAATGGTATAAAAATGGCTTGGACAATATAATTAAAATTAAAAATAAATAAAGAGCTGAACGCTGCCAAAAGTTCTGAGTACAAAATTCTACTGCATTATTTTAGAAGATGTGCATTTTCTTATTAGAAAGAATATGAAAAGTTTTAGCCAGTCGGATCGATTGAAAAAGATGTTTAATGAGGCACTAATTGTATCGTTTAAAAGCGAGATAAGGATATTTATAAGGCTATATTGGTTCACAGAATGAACAACATACAGTTTTACGGAAAGGAAAACCGTTGTGCGAAATGCGGGAAAAAAACTGTGCACTGTGTATAGATAGATACCTGATAGAATGTACAACATTCAACGTCAGCGACGGTAACACATTCAACATTCAACGTCAACGACAGTAACACATTCAACATTCAACGTCAACGACAGTAACACATTCAACATTCAACGTCAGCGACGGTAACACAATCAACATTCAACGTCAACGACAGTAACACATTCAACATTCAACGTCAGCGACGGTAACACATTCAACATTCAACGTCAACGACAGTAACACATTCAACAAGGAAGTATAAACTGTAAAACTGTTGGTGTAATATACTGTATTTACTCTACCATGTGTGGAAATATTGTCTATGTCGGACAGACCGGTGACACTTTGTACTAGTCAACGCTTGTTGAATTTTTCAATAATACGAAATGGACGACTCGGTAGAAAATCATATTCTTGTCAAAACGAACATGATATAAAACGTGGGGGGGNNNGTGTGTGAAATTCCTAGGGTTAAAGTTTCTGGATTAAACAAAAACTTTTGAAGTGCACGGACATGATACAAAACTGGAGCGCCAGTAATTATTTTCCGCGAAATAAACGTCATAACTGTAAAACGTCATGTTACTATGACTATGAGCGCAACAAATGTTATTTTTTTCATTTTGAAAAAAAAATCACTGAGGAATTCAGGAAACCTGCACAAACAGCTGAAACGTCTGGAAAATGGAATAAAATTCAACAAGAGACTTTATTTATATACTTCTTTTTTTATATATTTGTCTTGCACACACAGTGGTCTTGCAGCTGAAACAATGGAATTTCACCAATGATGTCAAGGTATGAGACGGTATTGCTGGATTTTAAATTTACTTGTGTTCTATATATCACCATTTTTCTTTATTTTTGATTGATTTAATACAGAAGGATAATCAGAATATACCATGATACATCGTTACTATGCAGGAAAAGTAGGATGGCGAGAATTTAAAATGAACCACCAATCAAATTGTATAAAACTTGGTCACGTGATACGCATTGTTTCCGTTGTTAGAGGAAAGTTATTCCAGCGCGAAATACAAAGCAATAGGAGTACAGAAAAAAAAATCCAAAAGAAATTCAGTATGTACGTGGTATTTACCGCCTTAATGACAGCTGTAATGTCATGCTGAGATGATGAGACTGGGTATTCATTTTTTTTCACTGATTTTCTGTTACAAGGGGACAAAACGTGTGTTGAAGGTGGTGACAATGAAGTAGAAGAAAATATAGGAGACAAATCTGGGATTTAAATTCAAACAAAATTGTTCTGTTTTGTATAATACTGTGTTTTCCAATTATTTTTAAATATTGTTATTTAATGTACAATTTTTAAAGTTATGGTGTAAAATAAGATACTAACATGACACCCCCCCCCCTTTTTATCTTTTAAATATTCATTCAATAATTTATCATAAGAACATTCTAAGAATTTCTTGATTGACAGAGAGTTTTCTTTATGTTTTGTACTAGACCAACGCCCGAATTTGGATTTTTGTAGTGCTAGTTCATTGAAACAATAATCCATCCGGAATATCCTGACTCCGAGCCAACCGTCCGTTGGTCAAGTGCTCCGTAATGCAGTGTGCTTAGCTGAGAAGCAGAACATACACATTCATAATCTTTGGTTTGAGCCGACTGGGTATCGAACCCACCATCTATTGCACGCGAGGTGGTTGACGATAAAGATACATGAATTAAATGTTAAATTAATTACAGCTGATGGGCCTTTGGTTGTGAACGAGGATTGTTGTTCCCCGTTCAACATCAAAGACATCACAGAATCGTAGTACAGGACAGAGATTATTCTAAGGTAATGTTTATAAATGCATTATTTACCGTGCTGTTACGTTAGTTGGACTCATATCTAAATAAACAATAAAATTTATATCACAACATATGTGTCATGCCCGTCCCCTGTCCGCGAACAGGTGTAATACAATCCCCCAGCCCATACATACACACACGCATGCACATTTAACAAAAATTGCTTGATTACAAAAGTCGACATTATATCTAATAGCTGGTCCGTTATATGGTTGCACATTCACTTTTCTTCTCTATTATATAAGAGTCCACATCCACTTTACGGCTAAAAGTGCAGTAAATGATTTCAAATAGTAATATTAATTAGGCATATATAGTAAAACCAAAAAACAGATGCTTTCCTCGTCATTTTTCCACTGAACTAAACATGTTGCGAGTATTAAGAACTTATTGTAATTAAAATAAACATACCACATTTTAAATATTGTTTTTTTTAAACTACATGTAAGTACTAATATTTCAGCAGCAATCCATCTTATCACAGAAGAAAACAGATCGAGAAGAAAGGCAGAAGAAGCGCGTCAGTTTTGCGGAAGTTAGCCAGGTTCATCTCATTGGAGGAAGTCTCGACGAAAGGAAAGGGTTAGTATCCCCAAAACCATCGTCTGTAACCGTCGAAGTCCCAAAATCATCGTCTGTAACCGTCGAAGCCCCAAAATCATCGCCTGTAACCGGAGAAGCCCCAAAACCATCGTCTGTAACCGAAGAAACCCCCCCCCAAACAATCGTCTGTAACCGGCGAATCCTCAATATCATCGTATGTAACCGACGAATCCCCAAAACCATCGTCTGTAATCAGTCGAGCAAAAAAACCAAAAAAAACCCACCGTCTATAACCGACGAAGCCCATGCAAAATTGTCTTGCTGAGACGGCATATTGTAAAGGCAATAAATGAGACAAAATTCTTAAATACAATTGATATTGAAATTGTTAACAATTATGACAAGAATCACATGGACACTTTTTGGACAAACGACAAAAAATGTGTAAAAATAGCAATGTAACTAGCATGATATACCGAACTATGGGGAGAAATTAAAGATTTATGTTTAATCAGATTAAATGTGTAAAACAATGATTTCAATAACACTTGAATATTTGCAATATGTCTATACTTACGTATAGCCGCGGAACCGTAGCCCTTATGGTCCTTGGCCAGTTTTCTGATATTTGCGGACCATATAGGCCTATGGTCCGCAAATATAAAAAAAAACTGGCCAAGGACCATAAGGGCTACGATTCTGATTTCGGGGCATAGGGGTTAGGATTATGGTGTTTAGCGCCACTTTCAACACTATTTCAGTTATCGGTATGTCATGGCAGTCAGTTTTATTGGTGGAGGAAACTGGATAACCTGAGCAAACTCCCAACCTGCTGCAAGTCGCTGACCAACTTTATCACAAGATGTTGTATCGAGTACAACTCGCATGAAAGGGAGTCGAACTCGCAACTTTAGCGGTGATATGCACCGATTGCATAGGTAGTTATTAATCCAACTACCATATGACCACGGGACATTCACGACCATGACGGCCCCTATATGTAGGTTTTGTAACTGGTATATGCCCAACCAATACATGTAATTTGAAAAAAAATGTGACAATTTACCTTTTGTACATTACAGATTTATTCCAAAAAGAAAGAGTGGAAGGAAAATGAAAGCGAATACAAACTACGTGTGCACCCCACAACAAGATGGCGGATTTGATCTTTTCGAGTATTACGACTGTTCCGGTTCTGGCATCATTTGTGACATTGTTATTAATCTGAGACCAGAGCACTCCCCTACTGATGGCTGAAAAATGCAAAATAAAATGCAAAAAAAATCTCGCCTGTTGCTTGAACTAATCGCATCACTAATCGGGGCTATCGCGACTCGTAGTAGTCCTGGTTCGCACAACATGATCGACCTGATGCAAAGTCTTGTACCAACGCTCTCTGTATGTAATTAGTATATATCTACATGTATACAAATGTATGTTTTAGTTATAATATAAATAGAACTTGACAGCTTTGTTGATTTTTAACCTGCAGAAAATGTGATGGATGGTCTGTATTGTAGTAGTTCTATTAAAGTCTCGTGGAAGATCCAAGTCAGCACTTGTTCAATAAAATTTCTAAATTAGTTCATGTTTGTTTGTTTGTTTAATGGTGTTTAGCGCCACTTTCAACAATATTTCAGTTATATCGTGGCGGTCAGTTTATTGGTGGAGGAAACCGGAGAATCCCACCGACCTGTCCCAAGTCACTTACAAACTTGATCAATAATGTTGTACACCTTGCCCTGATCAAAATTCGAACTCACAATATCAGTGGTGATAGGCACTGATTACATAGGTAGTTGTAAATCCAACTACTATACGATCATGACCACAACGGTCACCTAAATTAGTTAAAACTTGTTAAAGGTTAATCATGAATTTTATTAAACGAGTGATGACGTAGAGCTTACACTCACACCCAAAGTTAAGGACTCAGTTCCCTCCTTTTTTACTGCAATTATTGCGAATTATCGTTATCTCTCGTGTAAGCTCTAAGCCATATATATATACAATCTGTTGGTACAACTAGCATTGTAATTATAATAATTCTTTATTTGCATAATACACCCATGTGGGTCAAGCAAATACAAATACAAACAAACAAAACATAGAAAACATAGAAAATTACAAATTGATCATAATATAGGATTCACAAAATAAATCCTATTAACTAACATTATATTTTTCACATGTCATACCTTTGACCGACAAAGACCTCCTTTTTGCAATTCTGTAGATTGCTTTATAAAGTCTCCTACTTCTGCCAAAAGTTCAGAATTTGTATTTAACAAAAAAATTATTTTATTTAATGGTGTTTCTTCAATAAAGTCTGGTTTATTTAATATTATTTTGTTAAATAAATTGTTTCTAAGAGAGTGGTGTGCATTTTAAGAAAAAGTGGTATTCATCCCCTATTTCATTTAAATTACAATTTTTACATAGTAAATTTATGTTTCATCCCGTATTGTATTACTATTTTTGTTCAATATTTTAACCAGTTGCTTACCTATGGTCGGTGGTTCTCTACGTGTACTCCGGCTTCTTCCACTACTAAAGCTGATCGCCATGATATGGCTGAAAAATTGCCGAAAGTGGCGTTAAAACACCAATAATCAATCAATCAAAAATCAATATTTTATTCCAACAGTTTGATGACCTATTTATTCTGGTCTCCAACGAAGACCATTAATTTCTTTGGGTTAGGGTGTTTAACACTACTTTCAACAATATTTCAGTTATATAATGGCAGTCAGTTTTTTTGGTGGAGGAAACTGGAGTACCCAGAGAAAACCATCGACCTTCCGCAAGTCACTGATTAAACTTATCACATAATGTTGTATCGAGTACACCTCGCCATGAGCGGGATTCAACCCTCATGAATATAGCCAGTATACATCTCTCTTGACGAATCTCTTCTATTCCATCAATGAATGAATAAAAATGTTAGAAGTTATGCGACAGCCAACATGCTTTATTCGAATAATACGAACTGACTAAATGAGTTTATTGTATTATTTTTGGAACGGTTTGTCTCCAGCAATGTATTATATAACACTAAAACACTCTATTAGGAGGGACGGACGATACATCTAGATTCTCTATATTAGTATAACATCCTTCAAAATTTCGTATCATATCATGTTAATTAATTTTGTAACTCTTGTTAGTTACTAAATGTTTGAAAGACTCTGTTATCAATATTGCATAATGTAATGCAATATCTGTTATGACATAATAAAGAGTTTAATTGGAATACATATACGATGCATGATCATATATATATATGGAGTGGATGTGGTCGAGTGGTCTAGGGCGCTGGCTAAGCGATTAGTGCTGCAGTGTATCAATGGTGTGAGTTCAAATCACGTCGAAACAAAAAATTTACAGCTCAAAAATCTAATTCTAACACTGGTTTAATTTCCAGACGTATATATACTAGTATATAATTCTCACCAGTCAGACGACCGGAGTATATACAAATATAACAGTTTCTCCGCTGCAGTGCATAGCCTCTCCAAACAGGGTTAGGGTTATGCGTTTAACACCACTTTCAACAATATTTCAGCTATATCCTCAGTTTTAATGGTGGAGAAACCTGGAGTGCCCGGAGAAAACAATGCGCTAGCCTGTTGCCTGTCCCTGACAAACACTATCACATAATGTTGTATCGAGTACACCTCGACATTCATGAGCGGGATTCGAACTCACAACTTTAGTGGTGATAGACACCGATTGCATATGTACGAACACGACGACGACGACCCCTCTACAAAAGGGTGGTCAAATAGTTGTGCGGAACGAATCAAGCACACCATTCGCCCTAAGATCGGGACGTACGATAGTGTGTCGTGTATATGGATATGTTCACGCTCATTGCACGTAACAGCTTCTAATGAGCAACCGTTTGTTAAGAGTGGTCGTTGGTTGTCCGTTGCAAGGCATAATTTCGCAAGGATAGGATGGATTTTGGTGTTTAACGCAACTTTCAACAATATTTCAGTTATATCGTGGCGGTCAGTTTTATTGGTGGAGGAAACACGAGTACCCGAAGAAAACCACCGACCTGCAGTAAGTCACTGATAAACTTCACCACATAATGTTATATCGAGTACACCTCACCACGAGCGGATTCGAACTCACAACTTTAGTGGTGATCGGCAATGATTGCATAGGAAGTTGTAAATCCAACTACCTTACGAATCACGACCACGACGACACCTTAAAAATTGCTGAATTGGCGTTAAACAATATACAGTTATTTCATGCCTGTTCAGGGAACAGTCAAAACTATTGACCCGAGGTGCTGGAGATGACTTGAGAACTGCTGCCGAAGGCCGAAGGCAACAGTTCCCAAGTCATCCCCAGCACCGAGGGACAATAGTTTTGACTGTTCCCTGAACAGGCATGAAATAACTGTTTTGTTATCTTATATACATGCACATAACCACAAATCCACTGAAGATGATAATGTCAGCATACGTTACCATACCATTAAAAAATTGGGGCACAACATTGTTTTGAAAGAAATACAGCATTTGACAGGAATGACGCACTGCACATCGTTCTCGGGCATGGAACAGTTCGCACCCGGAAGTAGAGGAACAGTCAACTGTTTCGCTCCGCCGGCTATTTTTAAAATTTTCTTGTAATCAGTTAAAAATATAGTATATGAAAAATATATACTATAAGTTAATAATGCCTACTGTTTATTTTTTTTATGTTATAATTTGTTGTCATAGAATAACAACTCTCTTATTTCTTAATCCTTTACCATACTCATTTTTCTCGATTGGAAAAAAAATATATTTAATATGATTTAGCACTCTGAATTTTCAGTCCACATGCCCAGTCGGTAGGTAAAAAAATCATGTTTATTTCGTAACCATTCAGCTAACAAATACAGACCCTCACCCCCAACTACAGTTGTGCCGGAGTTCGAGTCCCGTTCATGGCGAGGTGTACACGGTACAACATTATGTGATAAAGTTTGTCAGTGACATACGGCAGGTCGGTGGTTTTCTCCGGGTACTCCGGTTTCCTCCACCAATAAAACTGACCACTACGATATAACTGAACTAGTGTTGAAAGTAATGTTAAACAGTTTTAACCCTAAACACACCCCTTTCCTTCCTAAATTTATACTAATATATTTTGGAATTTATCGTATCGTAATTACTGTTTTCCTGGGAATTGTAAAAACCAAAATATCCCACGTTGACGCTTATACTTTTTTAATAATAAAAAAAATTCGAAATTAATTTCACAGAAAAACAGTTGTAATAAAAAGCTCTTATTGTCAATACATAGGAAATATTTTATCTTTGGACTTCGATTGGAATCATAAACTGATATTATAAATTAGATAAAATAGGTGCAATACACGGAATAAAACTTTGAAAACACTTTAATTACATTTGTATCCAAGAAGTTTTAATCCTGTATCCCTGGTGACGACAATACGGCGCGTGCCAACTTAGAGATAAGTTACAGACGACACTTACAGCACGAGACATTGGTTGATAAATGTCCACTTAGGAAAATTGCTAATAAAGGTGAAAAGCTACAAAACACTTGTAAGCTGACAAATTATTTATTTTATTAATTTTGTTTAAATTTGATTGATACGAGATAAACAATTTATATAAATAACACATACTTCAATCATGAAAAATTTTAATTTCTTGATTTTTAACGGTATCTCATCTTTAACCAAATTTGTAACAATAATAGTTTATTAATTTATTATTGTAAGAAATATGTCGATTCGTCTACAATGATGATGATTGGACAGGCTATGGCTATCAGCGCGGAGGAATAACGGTAAAACTTTTAGCGACAGATGTGGAAGGTCGTACTGCGGTCGGGTATTGCTATTCATGAAGTGGTATGTATATTTGCATAATAATTAGTGTCGTTAACGGAGAGATATAAACTGCAAAAAGTTGACATATGGGATCAAAATAAGAAAAGCGGAAGCAAGTAACGGAACTCTCCTGTCTTTGGAGTAAAGGATAGTTGAAATAAATACAGTCTACGTCATTTCCCCCAAAGGAATATAAAATGAAATGAAAGAAGAACAAAATAACTAGAAAACAAAAGTAAGTATATTTTTTAAAATATATTTTATGTTTATTATGTAAATATTTTTATGTATATTTTGTAAATAATTTTATGTGATTTATATTATTTATGTTTTATAATTATTTATTTTTTTATTTCATTTATTTAATTTTAATAAATTCTATATTTCAATGTCGTATTTTTAAAATAAAATTCATAATAATTTCATATTTTGCAATAATGAAAATGTTCATGCAAAAGAAATTACATAATGATCTATAAACATTTTTTTGTTCTCATTGGCCTTTTAATTTTTATCATTATTTTATTTTAAAAAATATTAAAGAAAAAACTATTAGACCAAAAACACATATATTTATCTTACTTCAATCTTTTTTTTTTCCTCAATAACTTTTGGGGTTTTACTAATTTATCTTTCCAACAAACAGAAATTTAAATTTGAAAAATATCATAAACATTGTTATGTCTTTCACTACAACTGAGATGCTTTAAATATAAAGTTTTATTTATCCAAGATCAAAATGAAGTACACGTACTTAATTAATTTAAGCTTGAAAAACTAAAAAAACCAACAACAAAAAAACAAAAACAAAAAAACCCAACAGAATTATAATTACTTAATTCTGTTTGGTTGAACATACAATATTCCATATATTTCGTAAATCTTAAACCCGTTTCCGAAACTTAATGATACAACCCACTAATATTTCTCCCACCAGGCCACCAAACTGTACACATATTATGTAAATATTATATTGTGCATCTCTATATACCATGTAGGTCTATGAGAAAAAAAAGAAGATGTATAGCCAAGTATTTTTAGAATCAAGCTTAATTGTACTCAATATCATAAGCATAATAATTATTAATATCCATAACAGATCTTTATAGCCGTCATTAATAGGCGTTATAATATCAATAATCCGGGGGCATAAACAAACTAATTACCAAAGCCTTAACCTCAGACAAAATTGACCATAAACGGACTTTATGATCATGAAATCATGCTGACCGTCTGGATAGAAAAATGACCACTCTAATACACTTAATAAAACAGACATCCTAGGAGGGGGCAGGTGGATGTATTACGCCTGTGGTGGTTAAGCTCAAAATAACGCATTTTAATGCTGAATTAATCTTGTATGAATTAGAGAGGATTATTACACGATAATGACTGAATCTGTTTCCATGATTATAATGTCAATTGACCACCAACAGTCAAACTGTACTCGCCTTTAATATTTTAACATTCACATGAAAAAACACATGCATGCACCATCACTGGGTAAGTTTTTACATATACATGTACCATCAAATTAGTAGATACATGTATTTAGGATCACAAGTGTCCTCCGAAGCCGTTATTACCGAATTTAACAGCACTAACATTAAAATTGTTATAGGCATAGCAAAGTGAAAATATGAATTATATTTTCAAAATACGAATTATTTTTGCAAAGTACGATTTCTTTAACTTATTTGGTGTTTGAAGCACAGTTAGTGAATGCATTCTAGTAAAACAACATAGTTTATAGAGAAGAATATCTACCATAATGCATATATTTTTGCCTGGGATATGTAGACCAAACCTGGGTACCTGGGGACTATCATCAGCTACCAATTAGGCTGCATTTAATCCTCATATCTTATCATATTATATTTATACATGTGTGCATTGTGTTCTATATTCATAGTGGAAGTTATTATATTTTTTTTTTTCAAAACTAGAGTGTATTTTATTAATTGTTTTAATTAGGGGTTATGGTGTTTAACGCCACTTTCAACAATATTTCATTTATATCATGGAGGTCAGTTTTACTGGTGGAGGAGACCGGAGTACCAGGAGAAAACCTGCCGCAGGTCACTGTTTTTAATTAAGTTCAGCCTGGTTATACTACATTTGAATGAACCAGCACACAATATTTCCCCTTCTATTTAAGACACAACATTTCCTATAAAGTATATATTTTCAAAGAAGATGTTGGTGGTACATAGCAAATAGACCATGCATAGAAAAAATAGATAGATATACAATCTGTGTGAATTTGTCCGAATTATTCAAAAATTGAGCATTTTCTTTCGATTCAATTAACCATAGTTGAGAATAAATTAAAGAATACGGGCCAACATTCGTGATAATTCGCGGTAACATTTTTTGGGTATTTCGTATGAAAAATCACGATTTTACGCAAAAACAAATCATATTTTTTCCAA
>MJUT01020375.1:29399-92925 GCA_002080005.1 Gigantidas platifrons | reverse complement strand
GGGGGCGCCGGGTATTTTATTATAGAGATCAAATAGGGGGTATCCAAAATGAGAAGGGGTAGTATTGTTAATCATGTTTTAAAATCCTGCCCATCAACAATTCTGTAATTTGAGCTTTACATAGAAATTTGATATTAGTAACATCTGAAACCAAATATCTAAAATGTTCTCAAAAGTTTTCTTTTTAATGTCAAAAAAAGTGTATCAATATTAAAAGACCTTTCAAAAATGTTTCAATTCTCGTTTTGTTTTATTGGAATATAATTCAATTACTTTCCTGGTCGCTCTATAATTTAGAACTCGAAATTGGCAAAACAAAGTAAAATTATATTAGATTAAGCTTATTTGGATCGGACACAAGTTATGCCAACATACAAAGGTCTTCTCCACATATTTATATATACAATAATATTTACCATGCAAGAAATAATGTATTTATAAAGTAAAATTCAAAGATGATGTTTTATTGTAAAGTGGTGAATAGCTGGTTCTAGCGGCTCTGTATATAATACCATTTTCTAAATTTCCCCATATCCACAAAACAAACGTTAGAGTTAATTTATTGCGTGACGGAGAAGATTAGGATAATTAAAACTAATTCGCCATTGCTCTTTTCGTCTGATTTATATGTCATTTATGTCCAAACAGATAATGTCCTCTACGGCGACTGTCACATTTTATGGTTATCCGTCCAAATAAACAAACATGAATGACGATTTGGATTATTTTCAATTATATCATTCTTAAAATAAAATTTCAACATCCAAAGCTGGTTATCGAGGCAGATGCTTGACTTAACACCTAGATGTCTTCTGATACCCGGAGGGTAGAGAGATGCTCATCTTAACAATAAAGTCTCGTGTCGACGAGAAGTTTCTCTTGAGATTTGAATTAGACAAGCACCTGTAATCAATTATTGATAGATGAATGGCTATTGTCACGTCGGATCAGACCTTTATACTTTGATCATAGTTGGGCTTTTTATTGTAATTTGGTCAATTTTTGTTAATATTTTACATTTTAATCAGCTACAAGTCAATATTTCGATCTCGTTATAGTAATCTGAAACTAGTCAAATTATTATGACATCTCGTGGGGACCATAATAAGACATTTTATATCGAGGGAAGAAATTAGAAAAGGAAAGAAATACCTTTAATTAAGATTGTTTTTCTTTTATATAACACGAACTTTTATCGATTCAATAGAAAGAAGCTTGAAACTTGAAGATTAGTAAAATAATTTTTGACTTGAAATTTTAACGTTATGTTTGTGTGTGCTCGATTCATTGGAGTGTTAGGTACAATAAGTTCAAACCAACAATATTGTCAGTGGTTGGGGTTATGGTGCTTAACGCCACTTTCAACAATATTTCAGTTATATCGGGGCGGTCAGTTTTATTGGTGGAGGAAACCGGAGTACCCGGAGAAAACCACCGACTTGTGGCAAGTCACTGACAAACTTTATTACATAATGTTGTATCGAGTTCACCTCGTTTGAACGGAATTCGAATTCACAACTTCAGTGGTGATAGGTACTAATTGTATAGGTAGTTGTAAATCCAATTACCATACATTTGCGACCACGACGAGACGACCCTTGCCACTCATAGTTAGGTACAATAAGTTTCGTCCAGCAAAAAGCTGGCTACAATCTTAATATAGACTGTAAAAGTTAGCATGTCGAAATCCGTGACTTATTACAGTTTCACCAACCCAAGAGAAAAGGCAACTATGATTATTTTTAATTCATTAAAGATTTATATAATTTGTCATAAAAAGCCTATGTATTTTCATACTAACATATTGACCAAGAGAAAAGCAATTATGTTTATTTTTGAATTCCTTAAAAATTTATATAATTTGTCATAAAAAGCCGAGCCCCGCCTATGCACTCTCATACTAACTTAGTGACCAAGAGAAAAGCAATTATGTTTATTTTTGAATTCCTTAAAAATTTATATAATTTGTCATAAAAAGCCGAGCCCCGCCTATGCACTCTCATACTAACATAGTGACCAAGCAGTGAAGAAAACGTCATCCCGTTGATGAAGAAAAGGTCATTTTCATGACTCAATAGTTGATTCATCTCTCCAAGGAACTATAATTATATTAAGATGGCTATTGATAATTTAACCATTACTAAGTGTTAAATTTCCAGTTTTACTATGGGTTTATGGGTAGTAATTGTATTTTATTATCAAAGTCCAAAATATTTTATTAACACCCCTAGAGGTTGGTTGATACAGATCGTCCATCGAAAGTAGTACAACACACAAAGAAACCATTAGTCTGTGATATCAGTTTTATTCAGTATTTTCATTCTGTTTGATTCCTGATTTCTCCCTTGGGCAACTCATTGTAAAAAAAAAATTCGCTGCAGCATAGAGCATACTAGATAAAAGGGAAAGATAGAGAATGATTCCTAATTGTCAAAAATTATCAAAATTACTCCAAATCAATTCATTTTGATTGGATTGTAGCATGGTGAATCTATAATGCAGTAAGTGATATATAGCCAAGTTCTTTGGTAGTTAAGATTATGGTGTTTAACGCCACTTTCAACAATATTTCATCGATTTCTTCAAAAGGCTAGATTTATGAATGAATTGTTTTAGTGTTTCGCATTAAGCTATTTAAAAAATATAGTAGTAATTATAGCTGAAATATTGTTGAAAGTGGCGTTAAACACCATAACCCCCTCCCCCTGCAACTTGGAATTTGTGAATTTGTAATCTGATTTTGTAAAATAATTATATACCTATATTGTTCTTGATTCAGATCGGCCAATCCAATGAAAGTTTTATTTTTATACGTTCATTATTGAAATACCGTACATTGTAGTAAAATGCATATGGTGCCCAGTGGTGCATTTCCTAAAGGTTTCGTTTTTTGTTAAGAAAAACCTCGATAAAATATGTTGAAAATGTATTTAATGTAAATAAATTAACATTGCAATTAAAATTAAATTTTTCAGTAGTATTGAATAATATATATATTTAACCTAAAAAAAAGGAATTAAAAAAAACAAAAACACTTTTAAACCAGATACACAGTTTTACTTTCATTTATTACTTGACCGAATAAAATTTTCATAATATTTGTTCATATCTTTATAATTTGAATAAAATCTGACATATGGACAAAATCCTCCCTATTTATAGAGATTGATTAAGTACCAATATAAGAGAGCTACCTGCTCATTGTAATTTATATTCATAGTGGATCATAATTATTCTCTTCAATTCTGCAATTTTAGTATCAAATAGTTAATTATAGATTATAATTATAAAATTTAATTCGTTCGACTTTTAATTTATATTTTGGTTTAGCCTCCTGTTATAGGCGCTGCGTTTGTTGATATTTTTTGAACAGATGGGATGATTTATAAAAATCAACATCCTCATCAAATAGCAGTCTCGTGTTATGACGTAATTTCACGCGCCGCGAGACTCATCTGTATTTTCTTCTCAACAACATAAGAGAGAAAAGGAGAGACGATTATCATCCCATATGCTGCTAATATAGAACCATTCAGTGCTCTGAATAATAATTTATGCATATTTTAATTAATTACTTTCCAGTCCTTTTATAAACTGGATAATTAAACAGTCAAAATCTTTCTTAAATTATCAATTATTTTCAATAAAAAAAAATGATTTCAGTCATGCTCAATTGTATAAAATTTATGGTATAAATTGATAAAACACATTAAATGAATCATTAAGAAACATTTAATTTTAAATTTGTCTTGAAAATTCACTACTCCCGGCCTTGGCTTATCATCCGTATCATGGCCCTAAGCATGTTAAACAAGAAGGCCTTTCTTATGCATAAACAAATTTATTGTTCGAACTGTTTATTAAACCACACATATAGTTTAGTTTTGTACTTTAGTCAAAAACACTGTAATTTGACAAATATTGAATGAAAAGGCTCGGCGTGTCACAATCTTGGACATCTTAAAATTTAAATATGTATTCATTCAAGTGACACGTTTAATGTCATTTAAATAAATAAAAAAAAACCAGATACATTAAATTTTCAACTTTATGATCATCTTAAAACATATGATATCTGCTTTCTTATAGTGGCTGTCGTCTGCCTACAGTCACCACTTCTGCTTGATTAGCCTCGTTTGCAATTCAAAGCAGTTTATTAAATTTTGAATGTAAAGGAAATTATTTTGATTGAAAATATTTGTTGACATTTAGTGGGCTTATATGACAAAACTGTCTATCCGTTATCTATCTTTAAGAAGAAAACATGTCATTCACAAGGCGTCAAAATTGGTATTTGTAATTTTTATCACTTTGACACGCGACGTCGCGTGCCAGTCACGTGTAACAATCCATTTCGGAAGATTTTAAGAATGGGTTGTACACATTAAATGATTTGAATGTCTGTAGACAGTTGTATCAAAGGAAGGAGAGGAGTTAACTTTTTATTTTAAACAATTACTTAATATTCATAACACCAGAAATAAATCAACCACCATGGACGATCACCCGTTATGAAAGACATATAATATTTCCGGCTGGTTAATGAAAATAATAAAATTAGTTGTTTTTTTCTCACTTTATCATAATATTTACAAATTCGCCTTTAAATTTCTAAATAATTCAGCATATGTTTTAGAATTCTTCGGTGAAAAGTTTAACCCATAGATTGGGCATTTTAAATAATCAACCTGTGACGAAAAAAAAAAGGGTACAAAAGAAAAAAAAAACATCTCAAAGAACTCAAGATTTTTCAGATGATAATTGTAGAAAAGAAATCAAGTTTGTTTATTCATATTAATTAAAATACACTAGTTATTTTCCATAGGATTAAAACAAATTGAAATTGTTAAGCTGGTAAAATACCTCTATAATTATGTAACAAATCGTTTCTAAATTATGTTCTTTGCATAGTTTTTTCACATCAATTATTGTTTTCCATTGTCAATTTTCATATAATTTTTTAAGAAATTGAAACGATGAAGCAAATCGTTACAGAACGGATGAATGTGATATAGCCGAGTCGAACTCGCGGTATGAGAGACATTTTTCACCATTTAAGATGAATTAACGTTCATTTATACAAAGCACACAGTCAATACATATGACTTTATTTCAACATTATCAGACTACAAGCGTCTTTATTTATATGTACTCTTTTCAAGCAAATGCATTACTATTTTTGTTGAAACTCTCCAAAATTGTTCTATGTTTAAAGAAAAAGAAAATATTTGCAGAAATTAATCATATTAAGGCGTCGAAATGTGGTAACAGATATATTGTTAAATTTTTATTGACAACCAATTTCTTGTCACAAAATTTGAAGTGTTTGTTTGACATATTCATTCGGATCGATTGGAATTTTATCAAAGATTAAATAACAATTCCGAATCTGTATGTAAACAAACGATTCTATCGTGATTTACCGTTATTTCCGATAGTTCTCTCCACGCATGCTCAAACATCACATTTGGTGCTATCTGAACAGATGGCCTCTCTCTGAATAACAAATAGAAAGAAGTGTTGTTCCGCACTCGAGTGCTTCACAATAAACGGAGGAATGATTTGATTTAAAGCCCCGTGTCTTAATGAAGTCAAATTTCTTTTGAAAATCTCTATAGGACCTGTTATGGATTGATAATTGATTCATGGCTGAATACAAACTTAACGGTATTCGGAAAGATGAATGATATCCGAGACAAAATAGGAAACACAACATTGAGTGCTTGCTAATTAGAAAATGGGTATTTATGATCATTCAATTAAATTAACTTTTGATGTCTTTCAATGAATAAAATCTCCACAAAAATCTGTCAAACAATGAACAATTGACATTTAATCTTCAAATAAACTATTTTGTTCTACAAGGAAAGTTACAAAAAAGACTCTTTAAGTAAACACTGAAAAACTGTAAAAAAGACAACAGTGAATGGCTCAGTATCAGTAGAATAATAAACTCATTATTGTATTGTCGAGACGTAGTAAGATTTAAAACACCGTGGAAATCTTTTAACAATCAAAAGATAAATATTTAGAAATTAAATGACAAAAGAAAAAAACAACAACAAACAAACAATAAAAAAAAACAACAAACCAAACAAACAAAAATGAAAAAAAAGTAAAAGAAAAACCCCCGGAACTTTCGTAATTTTAAGAAGGGTCGTCTTTGATTACCCCAGTCTTAGCATATAATAGATATCCACAACATCTTGCACTATCCATCTTTTTGAAGCTGTATGTATGCATATTTTATTATGAACCTGTAGTTTTTGTTTTTCGGACCGTTAGACAAAGGCCTACATAACTTTCGATCAAAAGCCAACACGTTTACAGGGGCGGATCCAGGATTTCAAGTTAGGAGGAGGCGCACTGTGAAAAATCACGATTTTACGCAAAAAAATCATATTTTTTCAAATTTTAGGGTAGACGCACGCTGGCTGCGCCCCCGACCCGCCCCTGGTTTACTTATTACATAAATATTTCTGTCAATTAATGGTAGACCAAGCAGTGCCAATGGTAAGTCTAGATGCATTGCCGGGTCCAGAAAGATGCAATGGAACTTTTCACGAGCGAGAGAGACTATATTATTTATTTTTTTCTTCTTCAGAAAGATGCCTATCAAATCAATATCAGATTTAGAGAAAGAAATAGAAGAACTCGAAAGACTAGAAACAGCAGGTCTTCTTGAAGAAGGTGGCGACGATGATTCTTCTGATGTAGACGACGGAAGCGAAAATGACGATTTTGATAACGAAAAAGACAAGAAAAGGAAAATAAAAAGTGATAACAAGGATGGAAATTCTGAACAAAAAACACCAAAGAAAAGAGGTCCGAAAAAGAAAAAGATGACAAAAGCAAGACTCGCCAAACTTCGCCTGAGGAGAATGAAGGCCAATACACGCGAGAGAAACCGAATGCATGGTTTAAATGACGCTCTAGATATACTGCGTGAACACGTTCCATGTTATTCGAAAACCCAGAAACTTTCAAAAATTGAGACCCTCCGTCTTGCCAGAAATTATATTAGTGCCTTAGCTGACATATTAAAAACGGGACAAAAACCAGACAGCATTTCGTTTGCGAAATCATTGTCAAAGGGACTTTCTCAAAATACTATGAATTTAGTGGCGGGATGCTTACAGTTGAACCCTAGAACTCTACTACCAGAATCAGCATTTGGAAAGCCATATCAATTTTATTACAACAATTCATTCGATTTTTCCAATTCATCAAATGCTAACAACATTCCATTTCCAAATTCATTCCAAATTTTTTCGCAGAATGGACAGTTACAACAAATTCCCAATGAAATGGAGGACGCTCCACCGTTGTCTCATTTTCCAATGTCTCCAGTCCACAATTCAGCAGTTCCGTCACAAGCTATGTCTCAGCCAATGTGCTTTGAAAATATACGAAATACAAGTCCATTGCAAGCCCAAACAGCAAATGCCTCTCTTCAATACGAGGCTGTGACGTCATCGTACTATATGCGGTGTGATAATGTTGTAGACAATTACAGCTGCAATGTGTCATGTGCTAGTATGCAGCAGACGAACTCTTCACCGTCATATGATAATACAAACGTCAGAGAATGTAATTCATACGTCATGTTAGACGACATACCAGATATAGTTCATGACAATAACACAATTAATACTAATCCTAATCTGTTTGATGTAATTCATTGATAATTTTGTTTGATTTGTGGTATTTGACGCCACTTTCTTTCAACAATATTTCAGCTATATCGTGGATAATTTGAATAATTTGAATAATTTCAATAATTGATAATTTGGATAATTTCAATCAAAAGCTATTTTTTTTAAAGAAATAAATACATTATTTGCCCCACTCCCCCTTTTTATAAGATACAGAACCATTCAGTTCAGAAACCATTAAAAACTATTTGAAATGTTCATTAATCTAGAAAAAAAAGTTTCTAGTAAGATTAAAACGTTTAGAATGTTGATGCCATAAAAATGGAAATAATAGTTTTCAGATTTCAGAATGGAGTGGTTCGTTAAACGGACACTAAGATTATTGATAAAATATAATGCATCTTATTGTATAAACAGCCATATATATGTTCTCAGCCAAAAATTTTTAAAAAAAAAAATCTTTGTAGCACAAAAGATATATTTAAATTAGTATCACATAGTAAAATAGTATATATTTTCGCTGCCGGAAGTTCATACATAGTACAAACGGAAGTGCCTTTATATTCGTGAATGCAATGGGCTTTTTTTTAAAGAGAACCCCATTTACTTCCATTTACAATCAAACTATGTGCATATCAGGTTGTTCATTTACCATTTATGAGATCTGTTCGTATATAATTCATTTGATTAGTCAGGTACTTGATAATGAATTATTATTCTCTTATTTTTAATTTATTTCTAAATACTTGAAGAAAATTGATTAAGTAGCCCTTAAACCTAACGGTAGAATTAAAAACATGTCATCTTTTAGATTTCTGGGCTCTTCATGTTGGTTTCGTAGCTGTTCAGTTTTCAGTAAACGACGAGACATACTAGGTTTGAGCTATTCCGATTTAGTACACGATGTCACATTTTTTTTCTTTTTTTAGATGGTTAGTGTTCAGTACACGACAAGGCATGTTAGTTTCATATCGGTTCTGATTTCAGTATACGACGAAACACGCTGTTCAGTTTTCAGTACACGACAAGGCATGTTGGTTTAATAGCGACAACTTAGGTGTTCAGTTTTCAATGCATGGCGGAACATACCGGTTTCTTAGATGCTCAGATTTCAGTACACAGTGGTGAGACGTGTTAGTTTCGTAAAAACTGTAACTATTATCAATAAACGATTTCCAAATTCAATACGAGAGTGGCCTGAATGTTACGAGTAGATTATATTGGGAGACATTTTGAAATATCACCAATGACAAACAATATACAGTAATCATAGTAAAAATTATAACAAACTATGCAATATAAATGGGCATGTATCTAAAAAGAATATATACATTTTCATCTTTAAAAAAATGTACAAAAAAACAAAAAAACAAACAAAACAAACATAGATACAAATAATGGTAAGATATGAAATGAAATATAAATGTGTGATAATAAAGATACTAAATAAAATATAAAATTGTAAGAATAAACAGTGATTTATTTTGATTAACCAAAGATTTTTTACTTATATATAAGGCATGTTTTTGTTTACTATAGGTATATAGCTTATTATTCCATTTATATCGTGATCACGACGTGTGCCTTTTTCATTTCACGAACTTTATTTTTGTGTATGTATACATTTATGAATCACATCCATGTTCATATATCACACTCGTGCCTATATTACTACGCAGCATTTATTATTTTCTAGTCACTCATTGTCACCTTTTTATTTATATCTGTATATTTTGCTATACTAATGTTTGATACTATATTTAAGACATTTTATATGTTTTACTAATAATTATTAAATATATTCTGTCAATTATTCTTTATATCTGTTTTCCATTCTATAAGGGACCCGGGTGGCTCAATGAGTTAGGTCGCTGGATCTAACAGCTCATACAAGGCTATCACCAATACGACGTGAATTCGCGCCCAGCTTTGTAAATTACAAAAAGGGTGCATTCGACTCGCAGCCGCAAGTGATAAAATTTACCAGTTACTTGCCCAGGGTCCGTGGTTCTCTCCGGGTACTCCGGCTTCATCCACCACTAAAACTGGTCGCCATGATATAGCTGAAATATAAGTGGCGTTAGACACACAAAAAAAATCAATCAATCAATCCATTCTATAACGCCACATCTTATAAGACGCACATTGTGTCACTCATATGGACAGCATTCTACGTAAACATACAAAGAACTGTGGGTAAAGACGAACCAAACCTCGTTTTCATACGGAAATCGTAACAGACATCACACAATTGATATGACACACAATTAGGCAATGACAGAAAAAAAATACAGTTAGTTAGGGTTATGGTGTTTAACGCCACTCTCAGCAATATTTTAGATATATCGTGGCGGTTATTTTGTTTGGTGGAGGAAACCGAAGTACCCGGAGAAAACCACCGACTTGTCGCAAGCTACTGACAAACTTTATCACATAATGTTGTATCGAGTACACATCGCCATGAACGGGGTTTGAACTCACAACTTTAGTGGTGATATGCACTGATTACACAGGTAACTGTAAATCCAATTACCATACGACCATGAGCACGATGACACCTGGTTTCCTTTCTATAACGCCGCATGGGTGATGTAATGGTTAGCGTGCTCGCCTCCAGTTCCCTAGATCGTGGGTTCCAGCTCCAGTCGGGTCAAACCAAAGACTACAAATATGGTACTAGTATTTGTTGCTTCTCCGGTAGACATGCTATAGGAGGAAGAGCAAAGGTGAATTGCCTCGGAATTAGTATAATGTGTCCAAGTGGAGCGACATGTTGGTCCGTGGTTTTCTTCGGGTACTCCAATGAAACTGACCGCCACGATATAACTGAAATATTGTTGAAAGTGACGTTAAATCCCATATTCCATCATACCCACGAACCCTTTCCCATAAATAGTGATTTGCTAAATATCCGTCCCTATATGATGAAGTTGCTAATACTTGTTCCTGAACAATGCCACGCCGCCTTAAAATGATATGATTTAATATTTGCTCCTAGTTAGTGATGTATTTATTACCCACAACAATAAAATGATGTATATGGTGTATCTATTACCCTCCCCCTATATACCGTACTATACAGTAATGTGTTTGTTACCTCATATAATGATGTGTTTAATGTCAGTCGTTTAATAGTGACACGATGGGTGTCTCTAGTGGAGCAGAAACTACATATCCTTCCGGAGCACCTGAGATCACCCCGGTTTTTAACGGGATTCGTGTTGCTCGATCTTTAGTTTACTGTGTAGTGTTTTGTAGATCCTCATTTGTCCTCAGTTATCCTTTTAGCCATTATGATCTGTCATTCCTCGATTTAACGATTCTGATCGCCCCTTGGTATCTTTCAAACTCTTCTCATTAAAGTTTTAGACAGGGTACGTTTCCGGTTGCGATTTTATATACCCAAAGCCGTCGGTTGATGTGTATATAAATTCGAAGGAATGTGACATCATATACCCTTTATAGAACCAGAATAATAGTATTTTCCCGCGTTTCGAATACCGGTAATATAGCGGGAAAATATTGTATTGCCGTTTACGTATCTCATTTATTCTCGGTAGACGAAGGTAGTCGACCAATCAGAGTATAAGTAGATTGCTAATTGCGTGTATCTTAGGGTGTGTTTGAATAGTTCATTTCTTAGCCGTCGTTCAACAAGTAAACTTCCACATAATAAATGATTTCATTTATTACAATCACTTTGGCATATTATAATTTTTATATTTTTATATTTTTGGGTGAGGTCCGACACCATTTATCCTGAGATAGACTCGAGCATTGGCTTCGGATACAGGTTTCCAAACCTTGTGTTTTTTCCTGGACGGCCTTGACTATCGATGAGAGATAAAATATGATAAAGTATCGGTATATGTTCGAAATATTTATATTTATTATATAGATAGGTGTGAATTATGGAGATTTATCCGTGAAATAAATTCCGATATTTCACATGTGAAATATCAGTTTTTTCCCGCCAGAACTACTTTTAGACAGCTTTAAGTGTACACTTAGTGGTTACGTCACTTGTTGTGTTATGGTGAATACACACATGATTGTAAACTGAAACAATTAAACAAATGAAAAAGTTTTAGTACTTTTATAAATTATTTTAATTGAATCATTTTATTGATACATTAAAATCAAACACTTGCTTATTCTAAATCGAATCATTTCACTAGCATAACACAACAGATTTAAATATAAACAAACAACGGCAATGTTAAAAGTGTATTGTAGATTGTCAGTTTCCTACTTCCTTTCACCACCCCTTTTCAATGAAAAATCGTCTGCTTTGAACAATCTTAAAATAAAAAACAAAACAAAACAAAACAAAATGTCTGATCATTTTGACGCATATACGGCAGCTATAGTCTCCTCCAAATTTTTAGAAGAAAATGATTTTGACTTGGAAAATGTGGAAATGCCAGAATTTAATATTCTAGATGTCCAAACAAATGTTCCACCAATGGCAATACAAATGAAAATGTATATCAAACTAAAGCCCAGTCGGGTAGATTTCAGAACGTTTCATTTGAGGACATTGATTCATTCCTTAGTTCGAATCCTGTTACACATGAAATACACACGACTCGGACAATAATAACAAATCGTGCCTGGTTCCTCAGATAAGACTGGAGCTTTTATGTATTTATGTTCAACTGTATCTGTATATTGTTTATATAAAGGAGAAGATGTTCTAAGTTGAAAAACTTGTATCTGATCCTATTGTCATGTTTTTGGACAATAAAATNGATTCATTCCTTAGTTCGAATTCTGTTACACATGAAATACACACGACTCGGACAATAATAACAAATCGTGCCTGGTTCCTCAGATAAATCGGACTGACATTAGTCACAATTGCAATGAATTTTTCCACAAACAACTTTACAAATCCGCCCATATTCAAATAAAATTCAGAAACTCGTCCTTCATTTAAATTTCCAATTTTCAGTTTCATCGAAGCGACAACACTTTGACTTGTTTGAATGTGCGGCCATATTGATGGTGACGGTCCGATAGTCCGAAGGTCCGATAGTCCGAAGGGCGCCGATAGTCCGAAGGTCCGATAGTCCGAAGGTCCGATAGTCCGAAAATGTCCCTTTTTCAGTAGTCTCTTGCACATTTTTTTTTATAAATGTTTGTATTATAACTTTTCAGATGACATTTACTAACAATTAAATGATTTGTTGGTATAAGTACATGTGCATTCACATCTACGCGATCTTGCATTAAAAAAACCAATTGGCTGGTATTGACGATGCGTGAAGGAAAATGAAAAGTTTCGACCCAACTATGTTTAGTGTCAAGGTACCGATATGTCCAGGTGCCGATTTGGCCTGTACCCGTTAGATCAGAAGTGCAAAATGCAATTCACAACTAGCTATACAATACTTATCTCTGCATGGTATTATGCATTAGTTTCCTCTCCATTTCTAGTATTAGCAGTTCCAGGCATCTCAATAGACCATTTCTTTAACTGCAGAGCTTCACGATTTTGGAGGGAACTGAGTGGAAACGCGCCGCTTTCCGCAAATTGACATCAGTTAACAATGAAAGTGACATTGTGAGGCCTTCATTTACTTTAGAGGACCCACCCATATTTGGTATGTCCAAAGCTAACCCTACCTCTAGCCAAACTCTAACCCGAGAACACAGCCTATGGCACGTTGACACAGTCTACAGCACTAGATGGCATATTGATACAACCTACGACGCTAGGTGCAAATATTTCAGTTACCCTATAGGTTGTGGGTCCCCTAAAGTAAATAAAGGCCCATGGTGACGTTGACATTTTTACGGGAAATTGCACGTTACCACTCAATTCCCGCAACAACAAAAAAACGCAGTCCCGCAGTTACCATGAAAGGGTCTATTGTTTTTGTGATTCTTATTCAATATGCCAAAAGGGCCAAACAGAACTCGTTATTTTTCCTGTTTCTCAGAAGTAAAGCCCACCCAAATAAATTTCTTCTCTTCTGACAACAAATAGACAATGACCATGAATTGTCTAATTCATACGCAGTTAAGTATTTGCTTTCAAAATTTCGTACCGCATCTCATGCCGGTATACTACACGTTAGGGCTAATTTATTCTTCATCGCGCGACAGTTGCATCATGTTTTTCGGAAAAAGTTCTGGCACCGATTCTGGTTGAAAAATAATTTGGCCAGCTCCTGGAGTGAAAAACAAAATCTAGCCCATGGAATAAATAATTTTTCCAAACTAAATTTTCTTACATCATATGTATAGAAAAAAGTATCTGGCTCCAACAAAAGTCCAAAGCCTCCCACCCCACCCCCAGAAAATCAAATGGTCCGTGCCGTACTGACAATTTCTGCGGGACCGGCAAATGAAGTTTATATATCACAGTTTGCAAGCCGTAGCTGGGGGGGAGGGCACCCCCTCTAAATAACACACAAAAAAACATGGTGTATACTTGATTTTAACGTCAATATTACGATTTTATTTTCTCTATTTAATAGATAACACACTTAAAGTTGTAAATCTAAGTACTGCATCAAAGAGGATATAAATATTTCTTGCATTTTGATCAATTTTTTCATTTGATTATACTGTTTGTAAAATGCTAAAACTTCAGAGCATCCTGAGCCTGAGCCCCCCTAACAGGGCTCTGTCGTGGACTCGCTGGGGGTCTAAAGCGGCCCCCAGATCCCTCGCCTTTTAGTTGTTCACCCCCTTTCAGAAAACCTGGCTTGTCCGTTACTCCAGAGTTTGTGGTGTATATCGTGATTTTCTAGACAGAGCGCGCGGTTGCTAACTGACAAACTCATGAGAAAAGGCTATGCTGCTAAAAGGTTGAAGTCATCGCTCCTGACGTTCTACGGACGCCATGGCGACTTGGTGGACCGTTATGAAACAACTGTTTCACAGATGCAAACATATGTGTTTCCTTGATCAGCTTCGTTCTTCCTCTGCACCGGATTTGGCTCTGGCTATCAGGGCGGGTGTCCCTAAGGGACTGGTTATTATTTATCTCCATGGGGCCGACAAATATAGAGGGTTCAGAAAAAAATTTGGAACCTGGAAAAGGTGGGGTCAGAGGTTTCTTTATGTTAGGAGAAGGGGGGNAAAAAAAAATTAACAAAAATAACAAATAAATAAATAATGGGGGAGAGATGAAAAACACGACAAAGGATAGAGAGGGAGAATTGTTTATGTACAAAGTATATACACCACAACTCCATTGGAGAAATACAAATATGACATGGTTGGGGGTCAACATTTTTCTGACACTATTATGTTACACAAAAGTGGAAAGGAGGTCATTAATTTTTTTCCGGTTATTCAAAATAATTTGCCGGCCCCCCTGGAGATAAATAATGACCGGTCCCTAAAGAGGCTGTAGACGCTTACTCTTACCTGGTCTAACCCTGGTTTTTATGGGTCCGTGATGGTCATTTGTTGTGTACGTTTTTGGTTTTTGTGTAGTCTTTTTTTTCTCTGTCTTTGCTCGTCTGCTCGATTTTGCCGATTCCCTTGGACTTACGGCTTTGGATTCCTCCTGTGGAACGGAGGTTCGGTTTCTTACTTTTTTTAAGACTGGTTATGTAATGTTGGCAAATTGCGTTACTGTGGAAAAACACAGGATAGAAAAGAAATTCTGACGAGGCTGGGCACCAGCGGAATAATCTAACCAAACTACATCGGACCTTTGGACTATCGATATCGACCCTTCGGACTATCGGGCCTTCGGACTATCGGACCTTCGGACCAACGGGGTGTAACCATATTGATTACACACTATCATTGCTCGTAGGTTCATACGTGTGGAATGAAATATACAAATTAAATAAAATAATATAAAAGAAATTTTGGAAGTCTATATAATAAACAGTATAACTAATCATAGATTTTGAATATCAAAATAAGACCACTCGTGACCGAATACGCATTAAGGATTAAACTCGTGGACGGAACAAGTTCCGCCCATTCGTTTACATCCTTATGCGTACTTCGGTCTCTCGTGGTCTTATTTTGATATTCAAAATCTACGATTAGTTATACTATATATACTATATGTATTTTTGTGCTTAGTTTGTAAAGAACAATTATATCCGGCGTCTATCATGTTCGACAGGCTGTTGGCAAATTGATATTTGCGTTCTAGTTGTTTTTTATGACCTAGAGTATAAGATAGTACCTATCATATTATGATGCATAGCTTTTAATTAAAAAAAAAAATCAAACGTTTTCACGTATCGATGTCGAGTTTTATGGAAGGATACGTTGAAATGCCAGCATGCGCTACGCCATAGCGATCCAATATCAGCTCCGTTCTATTTTGTTATGGAAGAACATGTTTATTTTACCAACAAGCACAATGAAATTACTTGGTAAACCGTAATAAGATAGAAACCATGTTAGAACTGGCAGGTGGAGTGAAATTGTTAATCCTTTCATGCCGTCAGTGATATCTACTGATCCAGCAGAACCGGATAACGACGGTGTAGGTCCATGTGCTACAGATTCTGTGAGGTCCCAGATATAATTAACAGAAACACGGAATTTCGGATTTTTGAAATGAGTTTATTAAACTTTTACAACACAATGTCAACATTAGGCTCGCATGAATACATGTTAGTGCAACATGTACAACAAAAAGATAATAGATATTGTGATATTATTTGAGTCCTCTTTAAACAGATAATTCAGCATACTTATGCTTTCATACCGCATTTACAAATGAAGTAACTTCTCACAGTAAATTATTGTTACTTAATCTCTGGAGGCACTGTCCAGATATGAAAATAGAAATCTAATTCATTCATCTTTAGTTGTAATACTGTACATTTTCTCATCAGAAAGATTATTGAAGTTAGTAATACTGAGAGAGTTCAGGGTCTTAGCTGTATTTTCCAGACCGGGTCTTTGTTGAAAACCTACAATATATACATATATATATGTACTAAGTAAAAGTTACTGGAACACATCATGTCAGGGTAATGTTGATACAGGTGGTAGTATTTACAACTACAGTGATGTTATCTAATATTAGAATGGTCTGTTGGAATGGATTTAAATGTTTAGTCAATAAATAAAATATTATTTACTCTAGGGAATGTACCTACCTACCTAGTCCTTGTTGTACCCGGAAGCACATAGGGCAAGGACTAGAGCTTTCCACTCTCCTCTACCCAGAGCTTTCTTCTCTATTTCTCCCCAGGTTAAGTCCATTTCCTTTAGCTCTGCCTCCACATTTCGCCTCCATAGGGAATGTAATGCTTGAATATTTTATACAAAGCATGGCGAAGTTTGCCAATAATATAGTAGCAGCATGATATACTGTGTTTATTCACAGGAGTCGGAAATTTTATCAATATATCCTGAATGCAATGTAGTTTAATAGAAAAAAAATGTCATTTAGGCATAATATGAATCTAATTAGATGGTTGTACATATATATATTTTTTGCCATACACTCACTATTGCAGAAGAAATAAAAAAGAAAAAAAAACAATCATCTAATTTTAATTAGACAAAATATTTCTTATTTCAAGTTCATTGCGTGTAAGAAAGACAACTCGTGTAAAAAAAACAAAAAAAAACAACTGGAAAGGCAAATGTTGCAAAATTACATTAATACACAATCTGTCCATGAATGTCTTCTACCGTGACCTTTGTTAAGTCATACTTAATAGGGACAAAAACTCAACATAATTTTTATATAGTTAGTGATCAACTTCTAAAGTATCTTCATTTATTGGGATTGTAATTTTTATAAATCATGTCGGACTACTTTTTAGTTAAACACTGGGGTCGTTGTGGTCGTGATCGAGTGGTAGTTGGATTTACAACTATCTCTGTAATCAGTGCCTATCACGTCTAAAGTTGTGAATTTGAATCCCGTTCATGGCGAGGTGTACTCGATACAACTTTTATGCGATAAAGATTGTCAATGACGTGCGACAGGTCGGTGGTTTTCTCGGGGTACTCCGAGGTCCTCCACCAATAAAACTGACCGTCACGATATAATTGAAATATTGTTGAAAGTAGCTTTACACTCATAACCGCTTCACGAGGTAGAAGAAGCCTCCTATATCGTTGGTAGGAAATGTTGGTTTTTTAATGGTATAAATACCTACCAGTATTATTCTTTACTCCAGTTGACATATATGTATCCCTTGGTATTTCCTCTGTTATAGTTTTTAATGATTCTGCCACCGATTTCCAATTAGATGCAAGTACTTTTTGTGAATTATCTCCAACTTTTGCAACAAATTTATCTACCCATTTTGACGTAGTTTTAGAATTTCTAGGTATATTATTTTTCTGGTCTTCGAACTTTTTGCCCTCTCTCTGTGATAAAATGTGATCAATGTATTTTCTGTATCCACCTTAAAAAAAGAAAGCGGCATAATTTCTACAGTAATATTAAGAACACAACCATACAATTCTTGTCTATCATATCCGTTGGTTTGATTGGTTTACAATATTTAACTCCACTTTCAATAATATTTCAGCTATATCGTGGTGATAAGTTTTATTGGTGGAGAAAACCGGAGTACCCGGAGAAAACCACCGACCTGTCGCAAGTCACTGGCAAACTTTATCACATAATGTTGTATCGAGTACACCTCGCCATGAACGGGGTTCGAAGACACAACTTTAGTGGTGATAGGCACTGTCTATCATATCCGTTATAAATATACATGTAGTTATGAAATGCGTGCGTTTTACCGGATGTTTTCTTACATGTGTGATTGGTTGATTATTGCTTAACGTCATGCGAGTGATATTGCAGCTATATTCAGGACGGGAACAAGTTTAAATATATATAAAATCCAGAAAGAAAAGAGTGCCACTGGAAAAATATGGAGATTTTGGTTGGGGACGAAAAAATGTCTTAAGTAGCGGGTACATTGTGCCTACTCATTTTCTAAACCTACAAAAGAGGGGTTTAACACACAAGGTGCGTGGTACTCTTCAAGCACAGTCAGACTTTCCGTATATTAACCTGACAAGCCACCAACGACAGGGCTCCGCGGCATAGCCGACCACAGGCGCTCGTGGCTGTGACCACTCCCCATTGTTCTAACTTTCTGTTTACAAATTTATTTTCAATAAAATTTCTTTATTTCTTTATTATTTCATCTCTTTTTCCTTATTTTAACTTGTTCTCGTCAATATTCATATAATCTCATGTTAACAACAAATGGCATTTTCGACCTTATATAGATACTAATAATCCACAAGGCAAGCAACTCCGCTGGTTTAAAAATCGTACCCCTGCTCGCTTCGATTACATTTATTGCACCTTATTTCCACATGTCATCAAAACTAGGACATGTATCCATTCCTAATAGACCCGTCTTTCCGCCCCTGTTTTTGTTTTGTGCATACGATGGCTCAGTTCTCCAGAATTTTAAGATTTTCACACATTTATTGCCAAATTTTTCGTATGAAGACCCATGATTGCCGGAAGTGACGTACCACTGCATTAACTTCAACGATAGGGTCAGAAAAGTTCCAAAAATTTATTATTTTGGCGCAATATTTTCTGACCCTATCGTAACCCGCATAATCCAGTCGTTATATTAAGCTCCCGCTGGTCCCTACATTAACGCCTGGATGCATTCATTGATAAAATCCGTCAAACCGGAAATAGCAAATCGCTATGACTTATGGGAATTACGACAAAAAAATTGTCAGTAATCATCATGAATAAAACCTTGTATAACTTGTATGTAAAGACTACCAACGAAGACAAACAAAACCAAAGCTGTATGCAATACACATAGTCCTATCACATAGTACGTCGTGTGGCGATATTAACTATTTCTTTTATAATCTGATATTTAATTTTTTACATTTTTCCTATTTACTATTTATTGTTTTCTAGAAGGCGGAGAGAATCGGAGACGGAAAAGGCTTGAATTATTCGAGTTAACCCTATTGTTGAAGTTAATGTAGTGGTACGTCACTTCCGGCAATCATGGGTCTTTATACGAAAAATTTGGCAATAAATGTGTGAAAATCTTAAAATTCTGGAGAACTGAGCCATCGTATGCACAAACCTAAAACAGGCGCGGAAAGACGGGTCTTTTAGGAATGGATACATGTCCTAGTTTTAATAACGTAATGGAAATAAGGTGCAATAAATGTAATCGAAGCGAGCAGGGGTACGATTTTTAAACCAGCGGAGTTGCTCGCCTTGTGTGGATTATTAGTATAAGGTCGAAACATGCCATTTGTTGTTAACATGAGATTATATGAATATTGAAAAGAACAAGTGAAAATAAGGAAAAAGAGATGAAATAATAAAGAAATAAAGAAATTTTATTGAAAATAAATTTGTAAACAGAAAGTTAGAAAAAGGGCGGGGGGGTGGTCCGTGCCACGAGCGCCTGTGTGGCCGACGCCTATAGACGCACTGATCAGATCTGTGGATTTGAGCCCTGGCAAACTTCACCTGCAGTATACAGTGTCCTTTGTGTGTCTTGTAGACATATGTGGCTTAAACGTGTAAGACAAATGTATAGACGTCACATTTTTTCTGATAAAATATTTATTATGTTTTCTTTAAAACGAGAAAATTTCTCGATTTAAATTAATGCTCAAAGAGAGACAACTGTTACAGAACAGCACATTACCAATCTACACAAGCCGATTGACGCCATATTGAACATTGGTCAGTAAACATGAGATCGATCGAAATTATCTTTATATTTAAGTAAATTATATGGGCCATTATTGATCTATTACAACTGTTTTTTGATATTTTGAGTGATAGCATTATTTCAAAATTTTCATTTCATATCTTTGTCAATTTGGAATATTTTGCACAATAATGCACAATTGATATTCTTAATTAATTAGAAATGACAAACGTTTATGCTATTTTTCAAATACCATAGAATATATATTATTTGTTGAGATAATGAACAGAAAAGGAATTAATAGATGTGTTGTTTGCATCCTACAAGCGAACGTCGCCATCTTATCAGTGTCTATCGATCATTCTTTCGTTTTCTAGATTTAAACTGGCGAGTTCTGCCCCCTGTTTCATACACTTCGAATTCTATTTCTTGATTTTTATAGCCGTGTGTTTTATTACTGACTGCCACGATATAACTGAAATATTGTTGAAAGTGACGTCAAACACCATAACTATAACCCTACCCCTATTACTCTAAGCTAAAACCATACTATTCCCATCTTTTTCTTTTTCTTTTTGGCGGGATAGGATCGGACAGAAAATTTCATATTATTTTAAGCCGTAAAATGGAAGTAAATTAGGGGTACGTGTCTCTTAGACAAAACATATATACCGTACTCACTGTCATTGAAAGAGAAAAATCGTTCTCCAAATTTTGAATGCAGCTGTCTTAATTTGTGATTGGCTTCAATTTCTTGTTTCGTGCGAGGGATCCGAACATCTTTACAGCAACAAATGGTTATTACTGGAAAGATACACATCATGATTATCCTTTATACAACATCACATGCACTTCTATATCACACATAACGGTTAGAGTTCAACAATATTTCAGTTATATCATGGCGGTCAGTTTTGTTCATGGAGGAAACCGGACTATTCGGAGAAAACCACCGACCTGTCGCAATTCACTGACACACCTGATCACATATTGTTGCATCGAATACACCCGCCATTAGCGGGATTCGAACTCACAACTTAAGTGGTGATAGGCACTGATTGCACGGGTAGTTGTAAATCCAACGAGCATACGATCAATGTCACGATGGCCCCTCACCCATAAGGAAAACGTTAGCTGCATAAATAGACAATGTAAAGTCAATCCTGTCCATGTGGTCATCTCATTTAAGCAGTCATCTGTATTAAAAAGTCACATTTTGCTTGCCCTATCACAGAAAATTTCATATGAATGAATTGAACATCTTTTAAGAAGTTACATGTCTTATAAGGCCACATTTTCTTTGTCCCAAAGGTGGCCTCTTAATACAGGTTTTACTCTACGTATATTGTCGGAAAACATTAGAAAAAATATACGAGCTTTACCAGGTAGAAAAGCGAGGCTTTGGCGAGGTTTCTCTCCTGTTTCGCAGCGATTGCAAATCAATTATATATTTTTTTGACAATGTACGTATATTGTGTTTATCTTGCAATGTAAAAAATACCCAAAGCAACTGACAAATTTTCTAAGAAGAGAAAAAAACAAGATTTTTGATGGTGTCCTCTGTGAAGTCCGCGATTATATACGGTTACCGTTTCTTACGGTCGCTCAACACGAATCAGGTACCAGAAAAAAACACTATTTCTCACATTACTATGTATGCGTGATAGTAAATCCCCATTTAGTACACTCATCTCAGATTTTTGTTTCTCACATCACGTGACACTGCAAACCGGAAACACACTATTTTTTTTCTACTGTGAAGCCTGTACTGAGGCGATCGTTTCGTTAAATTACAAGGTTTCAAGATGAGTTGAAAATTTTGTTGATGGAAATGAGAATCAAAATACACGGAGAAAAAACTCATAGGTCTTTGAAAAAGTATCCCCTTCCGAGCTTGACGATCTACTGTCTATTAATTTTTTTATTAACGTAAAACAACATACTAGTAATGGAAATATTATGAGCCATGTACGCTAAGAGTTATGCTGGGATCCGTTGAAAGACAGTTAAGGCGTCATCGTTACAGCGAGTCGCTAATACAAGCTACTATTTTCTAGAAAACAAGGGACTAGGTGCATGGAATGAACCGCTCATCGTGCGAAAAAAAAACATTTTTTTATTACCATTAACTATATTATATTACACAAGACACTATTTTACTATTATTATGTATGGAATTTTTTTTATTGATATAGCATCTAGTGCCCGGGCCACAACATACTTACTTATAGCCATAATGAAGGATATAACCATACCACCAACATGCCAGATCTTAAAAGGACCAATAATATAACTTTCTATGGTAAGAGACCCGGATGTGGTGATATAATCTTCTAGTGTAATACTGCCATTGTCGTATACCTAAAAATAAATTATTCAAATGATGTGACGTCACTTTATTCATTCATTGACATACCGGAAGTCGAAATATGAAATAAAATGATATCATATCTCAAAACCTACGTCAAATGAGATTGTTATATATATTGTATCTCTCTCTCACGGGGTGATGGTCTCTCTCTCTATCGAATAACAATTTTCGATCACACAAATTATGGAGTGCTTATCCAGTAAGTGAGTGATTGTTGGTTAACGCCAATTCAGCAATTTTTCAGCTATATCATGGCGAGAACAAGTTAATTGTCAATGAGATGATGATGAGGATCGCTCTGTTCTAGAGTTGGATTTTTATAGTGCTAGCTAACTGAAACAATAGTCCGCGGGTAGACATGTCGCTTCACTCGGACACATTATTCTGATTCCGAGCCAACCAGTCTTTGTTCCTTAATGCTGCGTACTTAGCGGAAAAGCAACAAATACCAATTGTATAGTCTTTGGTTTGACCCGACCGGGGTTCGAACCCACAATCTACCGCACTCGAGACGAGCACACTAACCATTACACCACTGCTGCAGTTAGGAGTGCTTATCCAAAATATGGACCAATTTGTGTCTACAAGTCACTAATTTGAGGACAGTTACATTGTGCACACGACATTGTCTGCGGCCCTTTTCACCCAATACCCTCAGTCCCTCACTCACGCTTATGATTTCCTCCATCTTGTTAGAAATCGTGCACCCCGGCGTATCATTCTTGGAAGCTGGTGAGATGATGTACACCCTTATTGTTTTGTTATCTCGTACGGGTAGAAAGAAACAAATATATAAAGTTTTGGCGGTAATTGGCCACAGGTTTAATTTCAGATCAATATATATATATACTAGATAGATACAATAACAAGATATGCGGTTACCGACAATTTATGGCAACCTTTTGATATATGGTAGATAGATATTCAATATCAGATCAATATATATAAATGTATAGATAGATAGATAGATCATACACTAACAAGATATGCGGTTACCGACAAATTATGGCAACCTTAGATAGATAGATATACAACGGGTATACAATGCACCATGGGATACACAGGTGCTTGTAAGTGGTAAATTAAAGTCTGATTACACTGTGGGATACACAGGTGCTCAGGTGCTTGTAAATTAGTCTGATCACACCGTGGGCTACACAGATGCAAATGTTCAAATGTTATGTTTCAAGCAGAATAGTATACAAAGATAAACATAAAAAGCAGCGAATTCNNNNGCCAAATTGACAGAGCAAGCAAACTCTTGGTTGCACTGTCAACCGCCATGAAATGGGGTATTCGCTTGTAAACCTGTCAACCAACACCAAATAAATCATAAAAGCGACAACATATACATCACAAAATGACTATGTGGTTATATCATATGGTTTTTTCTTAAACCATTTAAATAGATGATAGATAGATATGTGGTTTTTATTTAAACCACTTATATTATAGATACTGAGATATTCAATCAATCTTGTTAAGATGTAATATACATACTTGAAAACAACTTCAACAAATTAAATAAAACATACAAATGTAATAAAGGTAAGATAACAGAATTTAAGTTGCTTAAATTCATTTATCGCGTCGGGGATTATACGCCTACGGGAGTGTATTCAGGGTTTTAGGTTACAGTTTAGAGTGACGTAATGATTCCTTACCAGACAAGACGGATGTTGACTGTCAGCGTTTAATTTTAAATTTAAATCTGCAATCGAACAACAAGGTCACATAAATTCTGATCAAGTGTTTTAATCCTATGTCAGGGAGTATATTAATGAGATATTTGTACTTGTATTAAGTCGGTAGATTATATTAGTAAAAATTATGAATCCCTGGATCACAAGTGACGTAATTTCAGATTGGTAGCGTGTTCAGCTATTATGAAGCATGTGCTCAACAAGTTTAAATCCTTAATTTGTTCAATCGAATGTTGATTCAGACACAATAAATGAATTTTAATCTGGATGTTTGCTCGATCAAGAGTGCACTTTCGGTTTTGTTTTCTTTCCCTCCCCCCATGACCAAGTTATGCTTGCCAAAATGTTGCCACGTGGCGTGATTCTGTACATACACACAAAATAATGTTAAAATTAAATGATGCACGTCCTTATCTAAGCCAATATTAAAACATCAAAGTCCGGGCATGGGATTTTGTTGAAATAGTACTGTGAACACGTGCTTTTTGGATGACATTGCATCAGCCATCAGACACGTTGAAATATGATTCATAATTTGTAAAACTATAGATATTGATTGTTTCAGCGAACTGATATATTTTGTTAATAGTGAGTAATGTTGTAATTGTTAAGTAAATTATATTCATTGGTATTACTTCTTGTAATTTATTCGCCACTGCTTCCCTTCGGCCACAGGTTTGTGGAAGCCAGTCTGCACACACACTTTTACATACATACAAAATGTATTATTGTAGACTTATTTGCTTGTATATTTTATTAATTTCTGACAACTTTGTTTCACTGACTTTATCACATACTGTTGCATCGAGTACACCTAAGGAAGAGTTGTTTTTTGTTTGTTTTTCTTTTATCGTAACTTCGTAAGTATAATTTTAGTTGTAAGAATATAATTTGTCCTAAGATATTCTTTTTTAAAGACTAAGGAATTGTCGTACAATAATCTTAACTGAAAAAATTAGGATTTTTTGTGAAAAGGGCTAGAGATGTTTAACTGATGGTTAAATAATATGTACTAACTTATTGTCAGATGTTAAACTGATGTACTTATCTTATCATCAGATGTTTAGCTGATATTACTTATATTATTATCAGATGTTTAGCTGATATGTAATTATCTTAATTTCAGATGTTTAGCTGATATGAACTTACCTTATCATGTTTAGCTGATATGTTCGTACCTTTTTATCAAATGTTAAACTGGCATGTGCTTATCCTTTATCAGATTTTTTCGCTTTATGAAGTGTCTTATTTTCATATGTTTAGTTGATACGAATGTATCTTCTTTTCAGATCAGATGCTTATCTTATATTTTATCTCAATTTCAGATGCTTAGCTGATATGAACTTATCTTATTATCAGATGTTTAGCTGATAATTACTGCCCTTTTATCAGAGGTTTGCCTGTTATGTATAAGCTTACTATCAGAGATTTAGCTGATATGTACTTATCTTATTATCAGGTGTTTAGCTGATATGAATTTATCTTATTATCAGATGTTTAATCTGATATGTACTTATCTTATTATCAGATATTTAGCTGAGATGTGCTTATATTATTATTGGATTCTTAGCTGAAATGAACTTATCCTATTATCAGATGCCTGGCTGTTATGTACCAGATGTTTAACTGATGAATACTTACAATGTACCATATTGTCAGATGTTAAACTGATGTATTGACCTTATTATTAGATGTTCAGCTGATATTTTATCAGTTGTTTAGCTGATATGTACCTACCTTATTATCAGACGTTAAACAGGCATGTACTTGTCTTTTATCAGATGTTTCACTTATATGCAGTGTCTTATTTTCACATGTTTAGTTGATACAAATGTATCTTCTTATCAGATCAGACCTTAGTTTATGGTTACTAACCTTAATATCAGATGTTTACATGTATCTGATTTATTTATCTTATTTCAGATGCTTAGTTGATATGAACATCTTATTATCAATTGTTTAGCAGATATGTACTTATCTTATTTTCAGATGTTTAGCTGATATGTACTTACTATCAGATGTTTAGCTGGTATTTACTTATATTATTTCAGATGTTTAGCTGTTAATTACTGTCCTTATTATCAGATGTTTGCCTCTTACGTATTATCTTATTTTCAGATGTTAAGCTGATATGAACCTATCTTAATTTTAGATGTTTAGCTGATATGCACCTGTCTTATTATTAGATGTTTAGCTGATATGTACTTATCTTAATTTCAAATGTTTAGCTGATATGCACTTGTAATTTATCAAATGCTTAGTTAATATTAACTTATCTTATCATCAGATGTTTGGCTGATATGTACTTATAATTTTATCATATGTTTATTTGGCTGATATGTACTTATGAACATATTTTATCATGAGGTGTTTAGCTGATGAATTTATCTTATTATCAAAAGTTTAGCTGATATGAACTTACCTTATTTCAGATCTTAAGCTGACAATTACTAACCTTATCAGATGTGTAGCTGATGTATATTATCTTATTTTCAGCTGTTTAGATGAGATGTGCTTATATTATCAGATTTTTAGCTGATATGAACTTATCCTACTATCAGATATCTGGCTGAGATGTACTTATATTATCATCAGATGTTTAGCTGGTCTGTACTTATATTATTAAAAATTTTAGCTGATAATTACTAACCTTATTATAAGATGTTTTGCTGATATATGTATGTAATTATCTTATTTTCAAATGTTTAGCCGATATGCATTTATCTTAATTTCAGATGTTTAGCTGATATGTACTTATTTTATTATCAGTCGTTTTGGCTGGTATGTACTTAAATCTTTATCAGATACTGAGCTAATAATAATTTATCTTATTATCAAATGTGTGGCTGATTTGAACTTATAATATATCAGATGCTTATCTAATATTAACTTATCTTATTATCAGATGTTTGGCTGATTAGTACTTATGTACTTATGTTATTATCAGATGTTTAGCTGATATGAATTTATCTTATCATCATATGTTCAGATGTCTAGCTGATATGTACTTATCTTAATTCAGATGTTTAGCTGATATGCACTTACCTTATTATCAGATGTTTTAGCTGATAATTATTTAACTTAATTTCAAATGTTTAGCTGATAATTATTTATCTTAATTTCAAATGTTTAGCTAATATGTACTTATCTTAATTTCAGATGTTTAGCTGATATGCACTTACCTTATTATCAGATGTTTTACCTGATATGTACTTATCTTAATTTCAGATGTTTACTTGATGTGCACCAGTGATTAGGATTAAAATTTTAATAATTGGACATTTTCTATTGACATTCAGAATTTCAATGGATCATTCTTTAACATTCTTTGTAAATATTTCTGATATCAATGGGACATTTTCTGATGGAATGTGATAAATGGCACATGGCCCCTCTAATCACAATCACTGATGCACTTGCCCTATTATCAGATGTTTAGCTGATATGTAGTTATCTTAATTTCAGATGTTTAGCGGATATGAACTTATCTTATTATCAGATGTTTAGCTGTTATTTTTTTATCTTAATTTCAGATGCTTACTTGATATGCACTTGCCTTATAATCAGATGTTTAGCTGATATGTACTTATCTCACTATCAGATGTTTAGCTGGTATGTACTTATATTATTTCAGATGTTTAGCTGGTATTTACTGATTTTTTTATCGGATGTTTGGCTGTTATGTACATTTTGTAGTATCTTATTACCAGATGTTTTAGCTGATATAAAGTTACCTTATTTTAGATGTTAAGCTGTTATGTTATTATCTTAATTTATGATGTTTTATTTCAGATGTTTAGCTGATAATTACTAACCTTATTATCAGACACTTATAGTCCAGCGGCGAAATCTGAAAAGACGCTTATTTAAGGAGATTAATGCACCCACAGAACACACACCTGGAAACTCTTTAAATTGAAAGACTATACATTAAACTAAAATATTTTACATGCCGTAAGAAAATCGTATGGTCTGATTTCTGTAAAAACTGTTTTTTTAGTGATTTTGTGGTTTTTGAAAATTTACACGTATACACAAAAGTTTTAATATTTCAAATGATTCGTAGTTTTCCAGTCACATTTTCATATTCGAATATATAAATAAGACATAAATGAACACAACTAGCAATCTGTTTTTGTTCCGATGTGTATTATTAATTTTTAAATCTCTTTGAATTCAAGAGGCGTATGTTAACACGAAATTTCATTGATTTCATTTGATACCAAGCGAAAATAACAAGATTAAAATATTTCATTTTCCATCTAATTACACTCTGAAACATTGTTTACACAAAACAAGTCCCATTAAAAGCCAATTATGATATGTTTTCGGGAAATTTATTATTTAAATAAGCATGCTAACCCGTGACAAAATCAGTTTACATCCGGAATTCAGTCCGCAGTTTTTACTGTGATTTATTCCTCAGTCCGATCAATTCTATTACACTGAGACCAAAATTCGATTCGCAGTGTTTCATTGAAATTCTATATTTTACTTCGTTTTCATACATTTTCTTGTATTCAGTTTTTGCTGTTAATATGATTTGTTGTCAATTTAATTGTTGTTGTCGTATAGAATAATCAGAAAGGTTATAAATATTTTTTTCTAACATTGTTTAAATTGTGTTCGTACATTATTTGTGAAAAATTCCGGATCTGTTGTGTAAAATTTCCGGAAAATGTCGCAGTTTAGTAGTCCATTAAAACTTGCTCCAACTAGCGCAAAGAGAGGCAAGACTTCTTTAAATTGGCAAGAATGCGTTATTTGTCAAACCAAAAACGCCGAAAAGTTATATATATTCACGGACAAGGGCAAATTAAGTTTGGTTCAAGCCGCTGAAGTGCGAAAGGATTACGTATATAGACGAATTGTGGAAGAGCTGTCGTCTGTTAATCATATCATATCTGAAAATATTGAGGTAAAATACCATAGATCGTGTTGTAAATCATACACAAGTAAGCAAAATCTTACTCGTTATTCTCACGAAACAGTTTCAAAACAAGAAAATACAGATAGTGCTTGTGTGAATTCACGAGCTACCTCATCTGTTATCACAACTCGATCAGACTGGCAATCTTGTATATTCTGTACGAATAAAACATACAAAAGGGATGGAAAACTACACAAAGTCGGGTCAGAAGAAAGGATGAAAAACATACTCGAAGCAGCAAGACACAACTTAGATCATGAAATTGAGTTTAAGGTTTTACATGCACATTTTTATGATAATGCTCTTTACCATTCTGCTTGTATGACGAATTATTTATTGAAAACCCCCAAAGAAAAAGTAAATTTAGAAACTTCTGACCACGAAACTGCATTCCTCAGATTTGTATCTGAAATTGATTCCGATCTAATGGTAGAGTGTAAGGCTTTCCTGATGTCGACATTATTGGAAAGATTTCGCACCTTCTTACCAAAAGAGCGTGCCGACAAATACACAACGTATAAATTACAAAATAGGTTGCTGAATCATTACAGTGATTCAATTGTAATACAACCACAACAAGGTCAGGGCAAATCTAACATTGTGTTTAGCAGTTCTATTTCTATCGGTGATGCAATTAAAGCTGCAAGTAAGCTAAAATCTGATCTGAAAATGGCTCAGATAGATTTAGAAATTAGTGATGTTAAAGATACTCTTTCTGAAGAGCAGATTTTGCACTCCTGCAAATATTTTAAGGCGGGATATACACAGTCTTGACATAAACAATGATTTCTACCCAACATCGTCTGAATGTTCTCTTCCTATTTCCATTCAATCAATGCCACCAGCCCTGACAAAATTTATATGTTGGTTGATAGATGAGAAATCATTTTTGGCCGTTAGTTACCAAAATCAAACGCCTATAGAAAAGATGCGGAAATGCATGTCACTTACGGAAAGCATAGTATCATTGAGTAAAAATGTAATAACGCCATTTCAAATCGGCCTGGCGTTACAATTGTATCATGAATTTGGCTCAAAACAACTAGTAGATACTTTGCATGTTCAAGGGTTTTGCAGTTCATAGATGAGGTCAGACGTTATCTTACCAGGTTAGCAAATCATGAGATTGATAAGATCAAAAATGGTGTGTATATTCCAAATGGTATAATTCCTTTTACACCCGCCGGCTGTCTTATCCAAGAAGGGTCTGACAATATAGACATCAATACTGAAACAGTACACGGGAAGGACACATTCCATTCTATGGCTAGAGCAGTATTTCAACTACAGACTGAAGGCAGCGATGAAACATCTGTTGACCAAGTAAAAATTAAACGCGGCCAAAATAAATCTCTACCGGTTGATGAACAGACTATGTCTTTAATGAGCTGCTTGCCATTCAATAAGCCAAAGGACCGTCCTGAACCCCCTCGTCGCCAGGATGCTTACAATGCCATACTATCCTGCTCTACAACCAGTGAGATTTTGTCAGATTCAATTTGGGTATTGCTGAGACTTTTGTCAAGAGAAATTGTCAAATTTCCAATTGGACAGCCAGACCAAAGTGAGCAAACAATCCCTTTTTGGACTGGGTTTAATGGCAAAATCTCAAATTCACATCCTTGTCGTACACTTGTTACATATGCACCGGTTGTTGACTCCAAGCCAAGCGATATGCCAACTTTTTACACAACCATGAAGAAATGCGTGGACATGTCAAAAGAAGTTGGACAGGAACATTCTATACAGACGTTTAATCAACAACTTTACGCAGTATCGCAGCAAGTCAAATGGTCCATGCCTGACGTTTTTCGATCTCATATTTTGAGACTTGGGGGATTTCACACCTTATCCTGTTTTACAGCTTGTATTGGGAAATTGTGGGCTGATGGGGGACTTCGTGATCTTTTGGTCGATTCCGGGGTATATGCTGGTTGCACTGTTGACCAAATGCTTTCTGGGAAACAGTTTAACCGAGCAATTCCGGGTTTAACTCTAGCGTATGAAGCATTAAGTTCTCTATGGTTTTGTGCCTTCTTCAAGTGGTGTGATGAGAACGGACAAATTGAAACAATCCCACAAGACGTGTGGTTCATGCTGGCGAAATGTAAATCTAGTTTTACAGAGGAATCAAAAGCTGACAAAGCTACGTTGACAGAGTTAAAATATTTATTTACTACCCATATATTGCCTTTGATTCTTCAGTTTAGGAAATGGGGACACCGCGAGTCACCAACTTTTATATACTGTGATTTGTTCCTGAAGTCAGCTGAAATTATGCTACAAAACATTCGTGCAGAACGTGAAGGTTTGTGGTCATTGCATTTACAAAGTGTTTGCGATATGCTGCCATACTTCTTCATCACAAACAGGACAAATTACTCTAGATGGACCCCTGTTTATATACTTGATATGCTAAATATTCCAAATGAAGTCAAACTAGCATTTGACTCTGGCGAATTTGCAATACACCAGAAAACGTGAACTTTCAATGTCATATGGAGCGATATGGCAACCGAAAAAACCATTATTAAAGAATCTAAAGGAAACGGTGGAATCGTTGGGTTAACACGTAAAAAATCTGCCTTAATTAGATGGACATTGACTCGACATATTCTTGGTCATTTCAGCTCTGAAATGCGCGACAGATCTGGCTTAGCGACCGAATTTGAAGCATCACACGAAGAAACAAAACTTGCAGCAATGAAACGTGATGAACAGCAGGTCAATGATTTGATAGACCATATACGAAATAAAATGACAGATCCTTTTGACGTTGCCTTACATCCCGCTCCTCTTATAAATATTTCAACAGGGATGCACGCATCGAAAGATGTTCAAGACTCCCTGTTGAATTCTATTGATGAAGGTACAAAAATGGCTAAATCTTTTGTTGAAGGTTCTTTGTCAAATGGTCAGTCTCGTAGTTTCTATAATCCGATTCGAAGATCTAAACTGAAGTCATTCGAGGATATGACAAGAAAAACAAAACTGAAGTGTCGTTCTGGTGACATAGTAAATGTACATATAAATCCAGAGCTTGTTTTCCGTCGTGCTTTGGTTTTAGCAAATTGTCGGGATGATGTTACTGTTGACAAAGTTCTGTCCTACCCAATTGGCCCAATCCCGACAGCCATTTTTCATGACGATGGCACTATGCGTAAAACTTGCAAGGCAGACTTAACTCACCTATTGGAACAGGATGTACTGGTAAGTCCAACACTTCCTATATTTGATATTTCTAAAACAACATATATCAGAGATGGTATGGCATTGTTGCAATCTGTTGATGCAAAAAAGCATAGAAATTTTGGTGAGTTGGCAATGGACTTTGTTCGACATCAGGTTGCTTCCTTTCAGTTTGCCTCGATAGTTGCTGACATTTTTGATAGATATGACATAAAACAATTCAATAAAAAGTGCGGAACGAGAACGTAGGTCCAAGTCTTTCTTCACTGCAAAAGTTTTTCAGGTCATCGAAGGAAGAATCATTCCAGATTGTAAAAAAATTATGAGCTCAGGTGAAAATAAACAGTCATTGATAAGATTTCTTGGTGATTACACTGTCAGGTATTTAAGTGAAAACAGTTGTCTCAAGGAGGGACAAAAGTTATACTTTGCTGGGTCATTTCAAAATCCAGAGACGGTGAAGATAATAGCGCTCAATGGTATAACTGATTGCAGTGATTTGTCAAGTACACAAGAAGAGGCAGATACACGTATTATTTTGCATGCACTAAATGCTGACAAACTTTATAGGGAAAACAAAGTAAAGGGTCGTATTGTGGTAAAATCTCCAGACACGGACGTTCTCGTGCTTTTGATACATTATTTTCCACAAATGATAAGCACGTGTGAGGTATGGTTCCAAACAGGAATGGTCACTAGCATTAAGGATTGTTGGCGTTATATTCCTGTACATGAGTTGTGTAAGTCACTAAATTCAGTTGTGTGCAATATCTTACCAGCTGCACATGCTATTACAGGGTGTGATACCACATCTTCTTTCTTTGGAATCGGTAAAAAATCTATGCTTAAAGCACTGAAAGAAACACCCGATCAATTCAGTGACTTATCGATGATATCTCACGCAGACGTAGATGATTCGGTTGACGTCTGTCGAAAACTGATATCAAGGCTGTATGATCCAAAGGGAAAGTCAAAACGCTGTCATAGCGACCTGAACAGGTTCCGCGTTAAACTGGCCATATGTAAAGATTCCAGCTTGATTAGACTTCCACCTTGTGAAGCAACATTGAAACAGCATGTGTTGAGAACTTCTTTGCAAACAAAAATCTGGATGAATGCACACGACGTTAGGGCAGTTATTGGGTCACATCTCCATTACGGTTGGAAAGAGGGAAAGTTTGGTCTGGAACCTGTCTTATTTGAAAGTCAAATGTCATCTGATTTCCTTCAAGATTTAATATGCACATGCAAAGGGAAATCAGTGTGCAGTAGGGGTTGTGTGTGTTTCGAACAGAATTTGTCCTGTACTGAACTCTGTTCATGCCAAGCGTCAGATCTCTGTCGTAATATTAATACACACAAGAGAGATTTAGAAAACGAAGACTCTTAATCCTGTTTACAATCTTGTATATTTGTTTTTTTTAAAGCAAATTGTAGTAATGGAGGCATTTTTTCGGACCTTGATACAGCTGCTTTTCGGAAAAGTAAAAACTCACAAAAATTTGAAAGTCATAACCATCAGGGACGTCATTAGTGTAAGACAAACAACTCAGTCAGACTAAATTACTCAGCTGGATGAAAACTAGTAAATTTAATTGTATCCCCTCCATAACTTACCAGTGATGGATCAGAATATAAAAAGGTATGGGAACTCTTCATTCTGATATAAATTTCGGTAAGTGGAGGTCAAGGTCATTTGTGTATGGAAACAAAAAGAGCACAAAAGTGGATACAATGTTTTTGATATTTTCTACAACCTACATAAATGTATAATTAAATCATAAACTTGTAGCTGTCCATGTGTCTTTAGTTTGACAATAGTTATCAATTTTCACCTTAATACAATATTTGGAATTATATAATTGTTGACCTTTGACCCTATTTATGCCAAAATCTGACCATTTCTGAGACTTACGGCATCATTAATTTGAAAGTTCCAATGTTCCTCTTTACATTGATGTATAATATAGGTGCGTGTTCGATGGGTGCATTACATTTCATTTTTCATAATTCTGCCGCTGGTCTATTAGCAGATATGTATTTATCTTTTTCTAGATGTTTAGCTGATAGGAACTAAGCTTATGATATGTACTTACCTTGTTATCAGAGGTTTAGATACATACTTATATTAATTTCAGATGTTTAGCTGATACATGCTTATATTATTTTCAGAGGTTTAGTTGGTACATAGATATATTATTTTCAGATGTTTAGCTGATACATACTTATAGTGTTGTCAGATGTTTAGTTGTGTAAGCCATTTATTGAGTTAAAGAACTGGTAGCACGGGAGAGTCCATTTGGGATTGGCTAGACTTGGTACTCATAATGAAAGCATTATTGAATTTGATCTTTCAAATGTTGCACATCATTGTTTAATGGATTGAACAATTAGATGGTATTGATTATCTTACCTTTATTAGGTTTTATACCTTTATTACATTTGTATGTTTTATTTGATTTGTTGAAGTTGTTTTCAAGTATGCATACATCTTAACAAGATTGATTGAATATCTCAGTATCTATAATCTAAGTGGCTTAAATAAAAACCACATATCTATCTATCATCTATCTAAATGGTTTAAGTAAAAACCATATGATATGACCACATAGTCATTTTGTTATGTATCTGTTGTCGCTTTTATGATTTATTTGGTGTTGGTTCACAGGTATACAAGCGAATACCCCATTTCATGGCGGTTAACAGTGCAACCAAGAGTTTGCTTTCTCTGCCAATTTGGCTGAATTCGCTGCTTTTTATGTTTATCTTTGTATACTATTCTGCTTGAAACATAACATTTGAACATTTGCATCTGTGTAGCCCACGGTGTGATCAGACTAATTTACAAGCACCTGAGCACCTGTGTATCCCACGGTGTAACCAGTCTTTAATTTACAAGCACCTGTGTATCCCACGGTGTAACCAGTCTTTAATTTACAAGCACCTGTGTATCCCACGGTGCATTGCATACCCGTTGTATATATATAATATCTATCTATCTAAGGTTGCCATAATTTGTCGGTAACCACATATCTTGTTATTGTATGATCTATCTATCTATCTATACATTTATATATATTGATCTGATATTTAATATCTATCTACCATCTATCAAAAGGTTGCCATAAATTGTCGGTAACCGCATATCTTGTTATTGTATCTATCTAGTATATATATATATATTGATCTGAAATTAAACCTGTGGCCAATTACCGCCAAAACTTTATATATTTGTTTCTTTATCCCGTACGAGATAACATAATTTAAGTTATATGCTTAAATTCATTTATCGCGTCGGGATTATACGCCTACGGGATTGTATTCAGAGTTTTAGGTTTACAGCTTAGAGTGACGTAATGATTCCTTACCAGACAAGACTGATGTTGACTGTCAGCGTTTAATTTTAAACCCTCCCTCCCTCTCCAATAATTTAGAATGGATACTGCTGCTGGCTTTGAATTTATAATTTCAGATGCTGATCCGCCTTGATGATTGGAAACTGGTGTTTTCTATGGTGTAAATGGATTAGAGTACAACACAACGATTTGCTCACCGTGAAGAATTATTTGACAAATTGTATGGTTTTCCCTATTTGGATTTGTGCGTGTCAAACTTTCATTCATGTAAAGTTAATTCCTGTTTTGGAATTGTGCGTTTCGAACTTTAATTCGCGAAAAAAGAAGTCCTGTTACATTCCAGCAGTTTTCTGTTATTTGGATTTGTGCAATGTAAAGAAGTAAATTATTTGGATTGTCAGGTGGCCAATGTCATACAAAAACCATATTTAAACATATAAGTTTAATGAACAAAATATAAGAAATAAACATAAAAGAGATGATATATGCAATGAAATTGTCTACACAATAATACAATATTCACAACACTGAACATAAACGATATTCATTCAACACACTGAACAAATATGATATTTATTCAAAACACTGAATAAATACAATGCATATAAACGGTATGCATATTATAGCCGGAAATATACCATCTAGCACACACGTGTTTCTGGTATGGTTAAACGTTGCGGTACTGTAGGAATTCACAAATTGGACTGGGTTGTTCCCCTTGGATCATTTATAAATACCGACGGATTTTATTTCACATAAATTGTAGATTTGAACTGATGACGAGGACACTAGAATGATTAAACTATCGCTTCACTGTTGTGTCCAGCGAACCGTGACTAATATGACTGCATAAATAAAATGTGTTCAGCACGGACTTCATGTTTAATATTTACGGACTCTTATATTCCAAATTTATGACGGCATCTTAACGATAATAATATCACCTATACTGGTCGTTGTGACATCAATTTATGTACACCAAAATAGGTACCATTTCAATACAGACACCATTTACACGGCTAACAACTTTGCTACAAGCATACCAAAAACCAGGCCTAAAAACCCCTGCAAAATATATATTGAACCCACACATTACTTACATTGTCTATACATTTCCATAATTTGTCAATTTCCGGACATTTTGGACCGCAAGCAAGAAATCACATCTCGACAGCAAAATTGACTAAAATTAACCATAAATAAAGCAAAAAGACTTACCTGAGCGTAATGGACCTTTACCTATGAATATCCTTGTCCTGAATTGACAATTATAATACTCAAATTGCATGTTCCTCACAAAGCGTGTGCTTCACGCTAAAAACCATGTGCCGACTGACAATATATCTCACCTGGGCAATTTATACAGTGTACGATCACGAGATTTACGAGTTTACCTGTTGGGTCTGTTTGATTTGAATTTACCTATTCGGTCTGTTCGATTTGAATTTACCTGTTCGGTCTGTTTGATTTGAAAACATCACCGGCGTCTAGGAAAAATGAACATTTTAAATTATCCAGTATATAATATATTAATACATAATGCAAGTTCGCTACAAACGTCCCTTTATTAAAGACTAAAGACCATTTAGTCCGACCAGCCAAACGAACTTCAAACAAATATCTGAAATTTCAAAGTAAATAAGGTTAAAATAAAACTCTGTAAACATATTACACTTAAATGTGAAAATATAAACAACTGGTACTGTAACACTCAGGGGATAACTAAATATCATCACATCTAGATAATACATCTGCAACAATGTTCGTCTTGCCTGCAATGTAAGAAATAGAAAAATTGAATTCCTGAAGTATCAAACTCCAACGCAGTAACCGCTGATTACTGGTTTTCATCTTATGTAGCCACTGTAAAGGGGTATGATCAGTATTAATAGTGAACTCTTTACCATCAAGAAAATTTCTCAGTGTTTTTACCGGCCAAGCAATGGCAAAACACTCCTTTTCTACCACTGCATAGTTGCATTCTGCTCCAGACAACTTCTTACTGATAAACAAAATCGGATGTCGTCCATCGTCGAACTCTTGCTCAAGCACAGCTCCCATACCCTTCCCTGATGCATCAGTCTGCAAAATAAACTTTTTAGAAAAATTTGGACTCGGTAAAACAGAGTTACTACAAATACAATCTTTCAATTTGTCAAATGCTTTCTGTTTTGTATCTGACCACTTAACTTTGTTTGGTGCGTGTTTCTTTGTGAGGTCAGTTAAAGGTACTGATATGTCCGAAAACTGTGGTATGAACTTCCTATAAAAACCTATAAGACCTAGAAATGACCGAATGTGTTTCTTTTTAACAGGAACCGGAAACTGTCGAATAGCAGAAACCTTGTCTTGAACAGGTTTAATGTTACCACTTCCTGCCATGTGACCTAACAATTCTAGCTCTCCGTATCCAACAAAACACTTACTTGGCTTGGCAACGAGCTTTGCCTCTCTTAAGGATTGAAATACTGATCTCAGGTGCTCAATATGAAACCCCCATGTATCACTAAAAATACCTATATCATCAATAAATGAATCTGCAAATTCATCGAACCTTTCTAAGACTTTGTCCATCATACGGACGAAAGTGGCTCCTGAATTGATCATTCCAAATGGCATCACAGTGAACTGATAGTGCCCAAACGGAGTAATAAATGTACCTTTTCGTCTACTTTCTAAATCGAGAGGGACCTGCCAGTACCCTTTTGTTAAATCCAGCTTACTTATGTACCTCGCTTTACTGACTTTATTCAGTACCTCATCCATGCGAGGCATTAATACAGGATCAAAAATAGTCTGTTTGTTTAAATCACGAAAATCTAAACATATGTGGATAGATTGATCTTTTTTCTTAACTAAAACAATAGGGGCTGCATAAGAGCTGTCAGAAGGTTCAACTATACCTGCTTTCAGCATATCGTCAATCTCTTTCTTGACTTTGTCTCTAAGTGCGTATGGTATCGGATAAGCACGTTAATATACTGGCTCTTCTGTTCTAGTAACTACTTTATGTTCTATAATATTCGTTACCTGAGGTACATCACTAAATATGTCATTGTATTCTACCATGAGTTTTTTTAGCTGTTTTCTCTCATCAGACGTCAACTCTGGTGATATATGGACGTCGTCTACACTTTCTTTTCTTTGTAAAGCAGGATAAATAGCTGGATTCATCTCACTCTCGTCTGTACCTTCATCTGTACTAAGACCTGAAATTACGTTTAAGCACGCAGAAATATCTGTTTGAACATCATTATCCTTATCATTAGTTACCCTTTCATGCCATACCTTTAGCATGTTAACATGAAAAACCTTTTCTTTTCCTCCTCTAACTTTGACTTTGTAGTCAACTGGACTAACTTTATCGGTTACAACAAACGGTCCTTTCCAACTAGCTAATAGTTTGGATGTATGTGTAGGTAGTAATATAAATACCTTTTGGCCAACTTCTAACTTCCTGTCTCTTGCTTTTCTATCATAGTACAGTTTTTGTTTATGTTTTGCTTGTTTCTCATTCTCAGTGGCAAGCTCTGCCATTGTTTTCATCTTTTCTCTTGTGTCTAATAAATGACTCAATACAGAATTTTGACATGTACTTGGTTCTTCCCATTCCTCTTTAAGAACTGCTAGAGGACCTCTAATATGCCTGCCATATAATAGTTCAAATGGCGAAAACCCAGTGCTCTCATTTGGCACTTCTCTGTATGCGAATAGCAAGTACGGAATATATTCGTCCCATGTTTTAGGCTTCGATCTTGCATATGCTTTCAACATTTTCTTCAGTACACCATTAAACTTTTCACAAAGTCCATTGCACATAGCATGGTAAGGACCGGTGCGTAACCCACTTATTTGTAATAATCTACATACCTCCCGCATTAACTCCGACATGAAGTTGCTCCCTTGGTCAGTAAACATTTCTTTAGGTATTCCCACCCTAGAAAATAAACTAATCAAAGCATTAGAAACTGTACTAGCTTCTTGGTCTTTCAATGCAATTGCCTCTGGATATTTAGTAGCATAATCGACGCAAACCAAAATGAAACGATTTTTACTGTCTGTCATAGGCAAAGGGCCAACAAAATCTAAAGCAGTGCGCTGAAATGGTTCGTCCATATGTGGTATACTAATCAATGGAGCTCGGGGTACTCTCCCCTTTGCTGTACCTATCTGGCAATCGGGACAAGATCTACAGTACTCTGATATATCATTAAATATACCTGGCCAGACAAAAATGTTGCATAATTCTATCTCTTGTCTTTTTATTTCCAAGATGACCGGCTAACGGAATGTCATGCCCTAACTTGAGTATCATGTCTCTTATAGTTAATTGTCTTGGCAACACAATCTGGTGAATACTTTCACCACTTGGCTTACTGTAAACTCTATACAGTAAATCGGACAAATAAACAAAGTATGATGACTGATTTTCATTGTGTTCTTCAGTAACATACGATCTTATCTTATCTAAAGTTGTGTCTGTCTTCTGTAAGTCTATCAGTTGATTTCAGTCACAAATCTTGAATTCTTGAGATATATCTGAAAAATCTATAGGATGAGTTATGGATGTATCATTACTAAACATTTCTGTGGTCTCATCTATTTTCTTATCTGCTTCATCTTGCTTCTTCTTTCTAGATCGAGTCTCAACTGCATTAAAATGAACTGGGTCTTCTGAAACAAAAATATCTCTACCTCTAGTCACTGGAACTTCTTCAATACTATGTGGTACAGATGTATTCACATAGTTACCTACTACAAGATCTGCGAACGGTGTATCTAAAATCAGTGCTACAATGTCACCTGAAATAAAAGGAGTGGACACATTTATATACACCTCAGGACACTGCTTTACTGTACCATCCGCTAAACATATATCTCTAGTATGAGCTGTCAAATGATCAGTGTTAGTAAACTTACTGTGAACAAATACAGTAGAACATCCTGTATTTCTTAAAACAGATACTTCATCGTTATTTATCTTACCTTCAACAATATCAAGTCCATGTACTTGTACTTTATTGCCATTACACGAGACACCTGGTAGTTTTACAGTTACACCACTATTATAGCCATCAACAGTATGTTCATGGTGAGTATGCATACATAGGCCAAACTTACCCTACCTCTGCTGACTTTTTTTGCTTTGAAAGACAATTCGTTGCAATATGTCCTGCTTTCTGACAAATAAAACAAGTTCTAGTCTCTGCTTGTTTTTCTTTGTACTGATAACTCTTACCTGGATGTTTTGGTCTGTCTGGTTTACTTACATGTTCATTCTTGTGAGCTTGCTGAAATGCTTCTGCTTATTCAATCAGTTCATCAACAGTTTTTGGCTTCTGTTCTTTTATCCAAAGTTTTAATTCTTTACTACAACTTACCATTAACTGTTCTCTTACGACTAAATCAGTAAACTTTGCAAAATCATTACCTATCTCTTCGCGATCTAACCAATGCCTTAGAAAACCAACTAATCTAACAGCAAATTCCTTAAATGATTCATCTGAAAGCTGACAGGCGTTTCTGAACTTTTCTCTATATGCCTCAGCAGTAAGCTCATATCTAGACAAAATAGCAGTCTTAATTGTATCATAATTTCTACTGTCCTCGTCTGACAATCTAGAAAATGCTTCTAAAGCTTTCCCACAAAGTGAAGGGACTAATCTAAGGGCCCACTCAAGCTTGAGTATTTTATGAAGTACTGCTAACTTTTCAAAAGACTTCAAAAACACATCTGTGTCTTGACCTTCATGAAATTTGGGAAGTTTCGACTTCAAATTGGAAATAGAATGAGGTTGAACATTACCATGAGCTAATTATTTTTCTCTAAGTTCTAACTCTCTTAATTTTACCTCTCTTTCCATCTCTACTTTTCTCATATCTTTCTCAGCGGCTCTTTCTTCCCTCTCTGTAGCCTGCATATTCTTTAACATTTCTAGGCATACCTCTAACTTTTCACCCTTGTCTAACAACTCTGATACCCACTTCGGCAATCCACTAGCCATACTATACAATGCAAGATACAAAATACACAAAATATGCAAAAAATAAATATAAATGACAAAAATCATCAATAATATATGTCAAAATATTAACTGTTCTTGTCACCTTGACAACTGTCTAATATAACTATTGGCACAGTGACAATCCCACCGCTGCCACCATTGTAAAGAAGTAAGTTCTTTGGATTGTCAGGTGGCCAATGTCATACAAAAACCATATTTAAACATATAAATTTAATGAACAAAATATATGAACTAAACATAAAACAGATGATATATGCAATGAAATTGTCTACACAATAATACAATATTCACAACACTGAACATAAACGATATTCATTCAACACACTGAACAAATATGGTATTTATTCAAAACACTGAATAAATACAATGCATATAAACGGTATGCATATTATAGCCGGAAATATACCATCTAGTACACACGTGTTTCTGATATGGTTAAACGTTGCGGTACTGTAGAAATTCACAAATTGAACTGGGTTGTTCCCCTTGGATCATTTATAAATACCGACGTATTTGATTTCACATAAATTGTAGATTTGAACTGATGACGAGGACACAAGAATGATTAAACTATCGCTTCACTGTTGTATCCAGCGAACCGTGACTAATATGACTGCATAAATAAAATGTGTTCAGCACGGACTTCATGTTTAATATTTACGGACTCTTATATTCCAAATTTATGACGGCATCTTAACGATAATAATATCACCTATACTGGTCGTTGTGACATCAATTTATGTACACCCAAATCGGTACCATTTCAATACAGACACCATTTACACGGCTAACAACTTTGCTACAAGCATATCGAAAACCAGGCATAGAAACCTCTGCAAAATATATATTGAACCCACACATTACTTACATTGTCTATACATTTGCATAATTTGTCAATTTCCGGACATTTTGGACCGCGAGCAAGAAATCACATCTCGACAGCAAAATTGACTAAAATTAACCATAAATAAAGCAAAAAGACTTACCTGAGCGTAATGAACCTTTGCCTATGAATATCCATGTCCTGAATTGACAATTATAATACTCAAACTGCATGTTCCTCACAAAGCGTGTGCTTCACGCTAAAAACCATGTGCCGACTGACAATATATCTCACCTGGGCAATTTATACAGTGTACGATCACGAGATTTACGAGTTTACCTGTTGGGTGTGTTTGATTTGAATTTACCTATTCGGTCTGTTCGATTTGAATTTACCTGTTCGGTCTGTTTGATTTGAAAACATCACCGGCGTCTAGAAAAAATGAACATTTTAAATTATCCAGTATATAATATATTAATACATAATGCAAGTTCGCTACATGCAAATTTAACTGTAACTTCATGCAAAGTAAAGTCCTGTTTTGGATTTGTGGGTGGCGAACTAATTCGTGCAAAGTGAAGCGGAATTCGCTGCTTTTTATGTTTATCTTTGTATACTCTTCTGCTTGAAACATAACATTTGAACATTTGCATCTGTGTAGCCCACGGTGTGATCAGACTAATTTACAAGCACCTGAGCACCTGTGTATCCCACGGTGTAATCAGACTTTAATTTACAAGCACCTGTGCATCCCACAGTGCATTGTATACCCGTTGTATATCTATAATATCTATATATCTAAGGTTGCCATAATTTGTCGGTAACCACATATCTTGTTATTGTATGATCTATCTATCTATCTCTCTCTCTATCTATCTATCTATCTATCTATCTATCTATCTATCTATCTATCTATCTATCTATCTATCTATCTATCTATCTATATATACGCTCCGATAAAAGTTAAGCACCACCCTATATTTTTAGCGATATATTTTTTTACATCAATACTGTTAAAACAATAAAATAGATATCACTATTTTTCTTACATTTCTTAAAAGACTACTCCAAGGGCTCTAAAATTACCAATCTACGAAATATTTATCATCCTGAAAGACGTGACTATGACGTGGCAAAAATGGGGTTCAAAACAGGAGCTGGAAAAACGTAAAACCAGTTTGTCTTTGATGGAAGTTTTTATGCAGAATCTTCAGATTTTAAGAACTTTTAAATGCATCTATTGTGCGTATGTGTAAGGCATCAAATTCAAAAACGAGAATATCCACCGCGTTTATTGTGAAGTTCTGTAACACGCCTCTTCATGCTTCGCACAAGACGCCTAGGCCGTTCTTGGGGGAACTGTTGCCAGTCCTGTAAGACAGCAGTTCTTAATTCGTCAATATTTTGACATTTTGGATTGCGTTGGTTATTTTTCGGCCAATAAAGTCCCATATATGCTCTATAGGGTTCAAGTCCGGCGACATCGCAGGCCCTGGAATGGCCTGAACAGCCTCTTGCTGTAAGAAATGTTGTACAATGCGGGATATATGTGGCCTAGCGTTGTCGTCCATGAACATTGGCCTGTCAGCCAACGCATGATTGTCGAAATGGGGGACTACGCGTGGAGCGAGCACATTGTCACGGTATTTTTGGCCTGTTAGATTACCGCCAATCCCTTGCACCACCGTCGGTAGGGCGTAGCAAAAAACGACTTTCATCAGACCAGTGGATCCGTCTCCATGTGCGAATAGTCCACCCCAAATGATCATGTGACCAGTCAAATCGAACATGGCGATGACGTAATGTCAACTGTGGACGTTTTATGGGTCGTCGCGCTCGCATTCCCTGATGGTGGAGGCGTCCGATTACAGTGCGTGTGCTAATGTGGCCTCCAAACGCTAAGCTACCACGAAGTGCACCAGTTGTACTGAATGGCCGTTGCTGCATCCGTCTGGATATGAGCCGGTCCTCTCGGTGGTGTCGCTTTGCGAGGTCTACCTGCACGTGGATGGTCAGTAACATTCCCCGTTTGACGAAAACGCTGCATCAGTCGTACAATGATGGAATGGTTAACCCTGAAGTGGTCTGCCACCCTTCTATGGCTAAAACCACAGTTGTGCATGCCAACAGCTTGCCACCTTTCTGGTATGGTAATTTTCGCCGCACCATACCAAACCAATAGAAAACTTAAAACTCTACACAAAAAAAATCAGCTTTCGTTCGCAAACACAAATGTTGAAAAGTACACGTGGCACTTTACACACTCTGTCATATGCACATAAATAAAAATCGATCAATGACCTGTTTCACAGGTAAGTAAGTATGTGTGTACAGGTAACGAAAACAGCAAACCGATTTGAAATAAGTTCATTATTAGAAAAGATATTATTGAAACAAGTCAGGTGGTGCTTAACTTTTGTCGGACTATATATATTGATCTGATATTGAATATCTATCTACTATCTATCAAAAGGTTGCCATAAATTGTCGGTAACCGCATATCTTGTTATTGTATCTATCTAGTATCTATATATATATTGATCTGAAATTAAACCTGTGGCCAATTACCGCCAAAACTTTATATATTTGTTTCTTTATCCCGTACGAGATAATCGTTGACATTCATAAGTTCTGTTACTTTCTTATCGGCATTAGCTTCAACGACGGATATATACTTTTCTGAGACAGCATCAAATACATTTAACCAACAGTCATCATCACTATCATCGAGTGCTGAAACGGAGTTCACATTGACTTTCTTGCATTTTGACTTGAAATGGTTTCGGCCCTTGCACGCATTGCAAGTTTTACCCCATGCTGGACATTTGTCTTTCTTTTTTTCATGTTTGTAGCCACAAACTCTTTTGGCAAGTCCTTGTAGTTAAAATTTGGAACACACTTGTGAACATCATTCCAAGTTTTATAGTATGTCCAGTTGTAATTCTTAATGAACTTGTCAAACGGCTCATCAATATTCACTTGTGTTTCAAGATGATAAAAGGATAATAAACTTAGGCGGTCATTGTTAGCTGAACTGCTTGTCTTTAACCTTAACAAGTCAACTGGAGGCTTAAGAATAATTTCTTTGTTGTCCGAAATTGATTCACAAACAATTGTCATTCGTAATGGCGTGTTTGTAACAACAACCCACGTGCCATCAGATATATATATAGCCATCGGTGATACTGCATTCAGTTTTATTATATTCTTACAATTTTCTTTTATCAAAACATTATCTTTCATGAACAAGGCTATTATACAGAGCTTACTAAGATTTATCCGATATATTGGACTTTTTATGTCACAAAAGTTAACACTAGATCGAATACATTTGTCCAGTCCTTCGTCAATTAATAAAATATATTTTGTCTTCTGTACATTCACACCAATAGCTTTCGCTTCTAGGTTTGAGTAAGTCAACATTGAAAATGAACAGTCGTCACTTGAATTTAGATTAACAGGTACAGGAAGATTGAATGGTTTAAAAATCTGAAAATTACTATCATAATCTAGTAACGGAATCGACATAACAACACAGATACGATTCGTATCCAACAGCGTGTGACAGCTCAAAATTTTATAGTAATTCCACAGTTCGGTAGTTGGATAACTCGCTAAAGGTAAAATGATTCTAGGAGGTTACATAAATGCAATGCAAATTAATAATGACCTTAAATTCTTCGGAGATATTATACTTGAGCTGCATTTGTAAATGTTTAATATAAAATCTAGCTTCAGTAACCAAACGAGACAATCCTTCAATGATTGAATTCATTGCAACATGTCTATCCAAATTAAAAATTCTTTCATTAAAAACAATAGTAATATTCCTAAAATCTTCATGCAGTTCATCAAATGCATTAAGTAACTCGTTAATAGATTTTCTATTCTCTGCGCTTTCTATGCGTGACACGTTTAAAATATTTAAGCTCTCTTGCAAGACGTGTGTGATTTTCTGTTGGTTTTGTGCCAAAGCATTAACATTTCTACGTATTTTCTCAAAGATTACATTATGCTGACAATTAATCACACTGGCCAAGCCTAACAGGACTATAATGAACTAAAAATTCATCGTTGCTGGTGTCTGAATTTTATTTTCCTACAACAAAAATTAACCTACTATTATTATTGATTTTATTTGATCTATAAAACCAGTGTCATCATTCTACAATACATTATTACTTTGCAAACATATTGCGAAGCCTTACAATATGTTCGATATGGACGTCAATAATTTCTTTATCTCTGATTTTTTTTCAGATTTAGCTGAAAATTTACGTCCTACTTTCTTAGTTTTAATTTTTGTTTTTACTACTTCATTTTCAGACATTGGTTCCTCTGAACTACTACTATCACTACTATAACTCATTACATTTTCCTTTCTTTCTTTTTCTTTTAAGAGTTTATTCAACTCTATTAAAGGAATTGGTTCTTCTTCTGAACTTTCTTTTCTATTTTTTTCAACTAGTTTAGCTAAAGGAATATTATACTCAGGATCGGAATCGGAATTCATTTCCATTTCAGTACTACTGTCGGGAGGAGCAACATAAGCAGTTTTTCTGAGACGTTTATTGGTTTTATATTTGCGGATATCCCATGTATTACTTTTCACGAAACGCAAATGTTCTGCATGCGCCTTTGTGGTTGTTCCTGTCAATAGATTTTTAATAATGAAAGACACCGGAGATGTTTGATCGATAATTCTATAATAAGGTCTCCATCGATTTTCTAATTTATTTTTTTCTTAAAGTGCCATTCCAGCCTGAAATTTAGTTTTCGGAAAATGCACGTCTCAGAAAATATATATTACATTAAATCTAATATCGAAAACACAATGAAAAAATTCCAACGCATTACGGAGATATAATGATTTGAAAATCACATTTACACCTGTCCCCGAAGATAATAGATTCTATCACTTCCGGTTCTTAGTAAAAACAATGTGTGACGTCACTTGTTGAACTCTTTGTAAATAATCAATATGGCAGATACGCATGAACCAATACAATCCGAATCAGAATCCAATGCAAGTGAACTGTCCCTTCCGTGTGGATTCCGACGATTCTGGCCAAGACGGAGAGACAGAAAATACACCATTAAATAGACAGAATGATACTTCTTGGTAATTTCTTGTATATACTTTGAAATTAATAAATAATTTGATGTTTTTTTGTTTATTAAAGACGGGGAGTAGGGACAGGCCCACTGAGAAAGGGGGGGTATGCCAAATAAACAAGTAGAAACCTGTTTTCTATATCACAATTCATCAATTCATTTTTATCTAGATAAGCCACAGTAAATTTCTCTAATCCTTGCAAGGCAATAGCGATTAACTGGCTAAAAATGCCTGGGGCGTTCACAAGTCCGAACGACATGACGTTAATTTTAAAAAGACCCATGTGACAACAAAACGCAGTCTTCTCCCTATCCGTTTCTGTCATATTTACTTGTCAGTAACCAATTTTTAAGTCCAGTGATATATAGTATTTTGTTTTACCTAATTGTGCCAAAATATCGTGAATTAGTGGTAATGTGTATGACAATGTTTTCGTAATTTTGCTTAATTGACGAAAATCAATGCAAAATCGATTTGTATTATCTTTCTTTTTCACAACTACAATAGGAAAAGACCATGGTGACCTTGACCTTCTGATTATATTTACTTCTAGCATTTCATCTATTGCCTTATCTGCTATTGGTCTCTTATGTATAGGAGTTCGATATGACTTCATTTTAATGGGTCTATGATCACCTGTATCTATATGCATTTTGACTATGTCTGTTTGACCTAACTCAGTATCTTTCTCAGCAAATATATCTCGATTGTTACTAATGAGTGCCTTAATGATGTCCAAATGTTCATCAGGTACATCGATCTATTGATCTAATAAATCAATTGATTTTTCATTTGAACCATCTGTTGTGGCACTAGAGATATCATTAACATTGATTTTGTGTATTCTTCCTGCAATCCATCCTCTTTTTAAATTAATTGTTTTGTTGGTGTTATTCCATATCAATACTGGAATTTTGTTACAGCGATGTATTTTCGTAACCGAATTATTAACTACTAAACCTGGTTCCGAATTTGTATAGCCCGAATCCATGGCACATACTTGTAATAATTCAGAATCTAACAAACTTGAATTATTCTTTATCTTAGCTATACAGACATTTACACTTTGAGGTTTTATGAGCAATTTCTTGGCTAACCTAATTATGGATGCAATATGAATGTCATTTTCAAGGGGTACATAAACTTTACCTATCCGTATACTATCTAAATCGAAATATATTCGCACACCGTTCTGTTGTAACCAGTCACGACCTAAAATCACATTTCTATTCATGTTGGAAACTATATGAAAAAGATTACTTATTTTGTTCCACCTATATCAAAGGTTAATTCTGCACTACCTAATGCTGAAAGAGAATCACCATTGACAGCTTGTAGAGAAACTTTACTTTTACTTAATTTTGGAGGATTTTTTAAAGATTCAAAAATTATTTTATGTATTAATGAACAACTTGCTCCGGAATCAATAAGGGCCCTATATTTTTGCTTTTCAATTTTAATCAAACAAGAATTTGGGTTATCAGTTGATTTAATTTCAAAACTTTTATTAAAGTTTAGATTTGTATTTCCCCTACTGTGAAATTTTCTTTTAAATTTTCCTTTAATTTTTCTTTTACTCTCCTCGTGGGCTTCATCATGAAGAGAGTACCTTAGTTTCCCTGTTTACTTTGTGAAGTTCTCTTATTTGGACAATTTCTTTGGAAATGTCCTTTACAGTTACAGTAATAGCAAACAATATCTGACATGTTTCTTTGTTGTTGTACCGCGTTTATTATTTGGGGTACTTTTCTTTGTACGTTTACTCGTGGTGCTTTACACTCTTTTGCCCAATGACCTCTTTGTTTACATTTATAACATGCCTTTGTTGATCGGTAATGATCAACTTCCATTGGCAATTGATCTAGACCAAATTGAACATCTCTGAAAGTTCTATTTTCAGTCTTATTCGCTCTCAAGCCAAATTTTTTTCGTAAATTTTATTCATTCATGGCAACTGTGACTGCTTCCTCTAAGGTACCGGGTTATCTCTCATGACCTTCATCTTTAGATGGTCATGAATTAATCCATCTACAAAGAATCCAACAATTTGCCTCTCTATAGCCTCTACCCCCTTGGCTATCCACTGTACGCTTCGTCGACAAGCGACATCAATCTTTCGCAAAAACTTGAACTGTCTTACCCTGTTTCTGTTCAACATGTCTTAACAACGAAAACGCGTGTTGGGGGTCAGTCACCTCAGAAAACCTTGTAGTTAGCTACGCCTTACATTGAGCCCATGTGGCACCTTCATGCTCAGCTATGTATCTTTTCAGATAATTGCTAACCGCACCCTTACAGGATTTATATGCAATAAGTTTGACTTTATCCGCATGTACCTGTGTTAGCAAAGCATATTTTCCACTGACTTTGATCCACTCTTTGAAACTAGCTGTTGGATCACTTTCAAATGGAGTGATCACTTGAGCCACACCTTGTGTGCTCACGGAAGAAGATAGGTGTTCTATCTGAATAGAGATATTTCTTTGAGCCAAGTTTTGATTCCCTATTGAGTCTGACAATTGATTTAAAGTTTGAGCCAAAGTTTGAAAAAACCTCCCCCGCTACATTTTGCTACTGGTCACCCATAACCTTTTAAAACTAAGCATAATCAACATACCTTCAGTTCTAGGTGAGTGTACTCGACTATAATCCTGGTCACGGCACCAATAATACTCCAGTGTATCACAATCGAAAACCACTGGGTATTTGAATAAAGTTTTATTAACTAGTATACATGCAGAAATTAAAAGGTAGTACTTCGCGACATCCATCTCCGTTGTGTAAAGTTGATCAGCGTTGTGTATAGTTCATAATCATATTTAAATACTTCAAGAAAGTTCCAAGACATTGTGTTTTCCGTTAGTGAGTACATCTCCTTAACGTTATATTCTACACTGTCCTAGATTTGCCGGCATTAGGCAGTAATAGATATTATCCATCTCAAACATCCCTGTAAATATTACCACAAACTTACTCCTTTTTGGAACAAATGAATTGACGGACGAACAGAATACATAAATTTTCGTTTCGATACAGAAATACATCATCAAAAGTAAAAGGTTTACACCATGATCATATGGCTTAACATACCTTAGTGACGTACATCTCGCCTCAAAATTAATCATAAGTTATCACTTGTCCCTCCTTAGTATACATTATGAGTATTTCACATACTTTTATTCTACTGTATAACATTATTATCTTGCCTGGCCGGGGTTCGTGTGTGTACATAGCGCGACACGTTCATGCCGCGTTTTGTGGACTCGGTGACCTTGACTCGGGAGGATGTCTTATTATGAATTACCAGCAATATTATTATATAATTATATTAATAGTTATAGATATATTTTATAAAGAGCATGCTATAATAATCATGACTATGCAATGTATGTTTATTTTAGGAGACAGATTTATAAAAGCAATAATTGCTTGTTTCTGAATCCTGTCTGTATTTACTATGTTTGATGTACTGTATTTTCTGATTATTTTCTAAATAAATATTGTTTAGATTAATCATTAACGTTATAGAAGTAGAAGCGAAAGTCGAAAATAAAGAATAATAATCTTAAAGATAATCTAAGTCCACGATACATGGTCTTAAATATAGTTCCCGTGTACATTAAGAGCATATGCTACTTAGCGAAAACAAAAGCTAAGATCACGCGATTATGAATCATAAAATACTCCTTTGAAGTAATAGTAGTCAGTACCAATTAATCATTTTCAGTGAACAGTTATTTGTAATGAATCTGCAGAAACAGTCACGTATATAATAACGATTTAGTGACATCTGAGATAAGTAATAAACGATAAACAATATGAAGAATCAATAGTTGACAAGTAACTTTGTTAAAACAGGTTTATCTTGAAATCTTCTTGGTTGTTGTTTGTAGTTTGGCTTCTTACTTCTCAGTTGTTTATTTTCATGTGTCACTTTATTGATTGTATGTGCGGAACTGTTGTTTTCTCGTAATTATTTTACATGTTTATTTGACTGTTCATATGCACGGCATATTTGAATAGCTTTATCAAGAGAAAGTTTATCTTCACGGAGTAGAAGCTCTTGTAGTTTTCCTTGAACTGTAAATACAATTTTGTCTCGGATCATTCTATCTTTGTTATCAAAATTGCAGGATGACGCCCGTGTTCTTAGCTCTGTTAACAAGTTGTCGAATGGTTCTTGGTATTGCACCGTCCAAAATTTATGAAACTCCAATACTTCATTTTTTCTGGGGTTACAATAGCCTTCCAGCTTATCCGGTTTCTTTTCGTCCCCCTCTTCTTCCCATATGAATTGATCATAAATGTCAATAAACTGGGGACCCGCACAATTCAGAATTTTTGCTATTTGCACTTCTTTGTCTTTCTTTGCGGCGCCGCTCGCCATACGATATACTTCAACCTGCCGTTTCCATTTTTTGTTTTATAATTTTCGGAAACATTCCCTTCTATTACATTTTGAGATGGGGGCAGACGAAATGTGTTGGTGTAGCGGGCAGCCATTGTTCACTATTTTGTACACGTGGTTCTTTTGTCCGAGATAAAATCGACATTATCTTGGTAACTTACTGTTAACAAAAACTATTGCAATGTCCCTTAGTTGGTTTCCGCTGCCACCATGTTAACTGTGATGGTTGTCTACTTACAGGAGACTTTAGATAACTGCATAAGGCAGAAATAACATAACACAAAGAAACTATCTACGTGTATTCTTAACTATATATAATCAAGACAGACACAACATCCAGAGTGTATAATTAATATTTGCGCGTGTGTTGCACGTGAGGATCATTATAAATTCTAGAATAGATTTTAGCAAATGAATTCATCAACATATATGTCATAAAGTTTTATTTTCAATGTATTATGTAATCTTGAGGTGAGCGACTAGAGGTATTAAATTCTGAGAAAGTGCCATTTCATTTAAGAAGTTATTGTTGAAGCCATGATTTTTTTTTAGATTTTGCCACGGATAGGAAATAATATGCACCCCCTTTTTTGTGTCAGTTGAGCTTTGTCATCACTTTGCGTCCGTCGTCCGTCCGTCCACAATTACTAAAAAATAGTCCCCCCTTGAAACCACTTAGCCACTTAAGACCAAATTTGGTGGAATGGTCCGGCAGTCCCGACCTCCAACCAACATGATCTATGTTACTAAAAATAAAAAAGGGGATGAAATTTTAAAAATCTTCATCTCTGAAACTACTGGGCCATTTGGAACTAAACTTTAATTAGATAGTCCTTGGATGACACCTTTCAAAATTGTGTCTGGCAATCCAGACATCCAACCAACATGACCACTGTTGCTAGAAATAGAAAAGGGGGATGAAATTTTAATTGTTTTCCTCTGAAGCATAAAATAATCCTTTGGTGATCCCATTTCAAAATTTTGTCTAGCAGTCCCGTCGTCGGGCTAAGATGGACGCTGTTGCTAAATATTAACGATTCCTTGCACATTAAGTAGGATGCAAGGTTTTACGTGTCTTATCAAATCCTATAAAACCAATATGTTTAGGTTATTTCAGTGAAATACTGTTCGTAGAAGAATATAATATTTGTGCTCCGTCGTGCATCTATTTTTAAAGATAGGTCTTGTTTAATTATCCACCCATAAGATGACCTAGGTTGATTTTGTCAAATGTCACATTGACATAATACATTTAACAACAATGGATGTCAAGATGAATTTAATAAGACATTCTGGTATCTCAATGATGGTTCATGATACGGAAGTTAGGAATATGTCGGGGGCGTAGCCAGAATAATAGAGAAGAGAAGTATAGACACAAGCTGCTTCAAGGGGGAGGGGAATCATAGGGCCGCTCAAATGTGTCCATAGGGAAAATCCCCTCGGAAGCTCACGGGTTATACAACAGAAAGAGTGACGTTTTGATCATTTTGAAACTACTTTTAACAACATGAAATTCATATTAGTTTGTCCCTTTTTGACAATACCACTACAGACTAACTAGAACTTTAACTTCCTTGACTACCCACACAGACCTCTCGCAGACGGGCGGATGATCATGTTACTTTATACCCTTTATGCCAAAAAGGAATAACAAATTGCATGTATGATAAAGGTTACTCTCTGAACTTTTATTCATCATGAATTATTCATTGTTTTTCACTTGTATATGTTTATAAAAGTCATCAATTACCATATCCAAGTCGACTTGCACATGTATGTAATAAGTTGGGTAGTCATTCATCGCAGCAATAGTCGACCTTGCATACGATTTCACGTGTACTGAAATATTGTACTGAAATATCTCTCGTTTGTTGCCCATGACACCGGCATTATCAGTAAGATACAGACGATGTTGTATATAACCTGGTATATAAGTCACGGTTGGTTGCATGCAGTAGTGTCTAGTAGTCTCTCTGGCTTATCATCTACAAGAGCCTACCCGAGTTTCCAACGCTGAAACCCATCCACAAAATATACTTTCCTTTGTAAGTATGTCTGATAGGCATTGAACAATCTATCAACTATTTCAGGTGTTAGGTTTAGAAAACTTGCAGGGTTTAGATAAGATGCCAAAAAACGCCCCTGATTGCTTACTACTCGCTTTGATATCTTTTCCACTAAATGATCCAAGAAGACAAGGCATAGGGATATTTTCCAGTAGTCAGATGGGTTGTCTACAGGATACTACGCTCTGTACATTTATATTATACATTATAGATTTAATCATGGAAAATATAGATCTACATGTGTATTCCAGTAGGAAAGTGGAGCATTGATTTATAAAATAATTGTCAAATTTATGTATAGGCACGCGCCTACTTGAGCCTAACGTAGCTACGCCCCAATATGTGGTTGTGGCTGTTCCTTAAAGGAGTTACCGAGCCGCGTTCCAAGTGGTGGATAGGATATGCCATCTCGATATTGGGGGGACAGGAAATTAAACTGCTCGTCGACCATAGTAGGTCGTGGGAGTGCCACCTTCATGCATGTAAAGAGCTTGTCTATGAGAAAACCATGCAAAATTTAAAATTTCGTCCAGAAGCAAGGTTCGAAAATCAGTTTTATATCATATGTATCCTGAAGGGTAACATGTAGTGACTCCATAAATACCATCAAAAGTGCAAATGGGTCGTTCTATTTTTAGAAATAACCATTTCTATTTTTTGAACAAATTCAACTACCAGAGAAAGCATATTCAAGTGTAAATTTGCTCTCTTTGAATACCACCGTATTGTCGATTGAAGAGACAAATAATGTAGTTTTTATGTTTTAGAGGCAACTGTGACATCTTAACAACCTTTTAAAGTCAATTTAATCATTAAAGCATACAAGTTGGCATTGTGCCAGCTTTCCAAATAAGGAGAAGTAAAAAGGGAATGATCTAGTATGGTGTTCCAAAAAGTTAATAACTTGTAAGGTAACGCCTAAATTTGTTTCTTTTTTTATTTTTATAACAGACAGGGATAAAATATTCAGTATTTAGAAGGTTTTGCTTTGCAAATGAGTATTATAGTACTTTTTCAACAAATTAAAATTGGTGATTTAAAAAAAAAGTGGGAAAATTTCTGACTGATAGTAGGATTTTTTCTGAAAATAATCCACCAATACTGATTGGAACTCACATATTTATATTGAATCAATTACATAAAAATACTTGATACATAATATCTGTGTTGTAGTTGGTGAAAATCTAATAAATGAGGTGATAAAGTGGCCGTAAAGAATTCCTTTTTCAACTACCAGAGTAAAATATTCCTATAATCACAAAAATATTCTTCATGTTATGCACCACATATACACTTCCTCTTTAATTCTGTAAACTGGCACTTACACTGCATGCGTTTTAGTCTTAATTAACAAATTATTACCAAATTAAAAAAAAATCACTAACATATCCTTCATGGTGCCCCATTTTTTACTTAGTTATATTACCTCCCCTGAAATACTCTTCAGTGTTTACATTGGAAATGCATGCTTGAACGAAAGGCCGTAATTATGTCATTCCTGATGACCAAGGTTGGCTTAAATGTGGTTTTTAGTATAAATCAGAGTGTGTCCCAGCACAACATTATGCTTCTACTTCCATATGTGTCCCAGTTGTCCAATGCAACAAGCCAACTCAAAGACATTTACGGCCCAACTTACAAGTGTTGATGATTGACCTCCCCAGAAGGTCTTCTTATTCTATATAGAAGTGGTATATTTGCAATAGACATTTCTATGGTAAATTTTCAAACATGTCCAAGACATAGGTATGATATGGGAGTCTATTGGAAACGACAGAAGAGGACCTACAGATCTCCATATCATCCTGCTAAGAGTTTTGCGAAATGTTCAAGCTGAAGGTGAGTGAAGCACAGTATCATGACCTTTAGATTAAACGTAAAACGTCAAGATACTGTGGTTCAAGAGGCATACAGGCATCAACATGTAAAGATTTTTGGCTGATATCCATAACATTTCTTACAGGTGCAGCAGGTAAAAATCTTATCAATTGCTAATCTATATATATTTTAAAAATGGGAAGGATCTAGATCTACATAAAAGCATTTAAAAAATTAATAACTTCAAAATGATCTTTTTATTTGCTTATCATTCCCCTGTTGCCTTTACTGAATATTAAAATTGAAGGGAGTTACTACAACCACACAGAAATGTAAATATACACAGGACTTGAAGTACAAATTTTTCATGATTTACATAATATAGAAAATACATGTGTGTACACTGCCAAACTAGCTGTATTTAACGCTTGCAACAAGTAAAGCTCCATACAAAACCAACATTTTTCTAAATATTATTATGAAGATATGTATACTATAGACGGCAGTGATCCCTGAGCCGTTTTATCATCTTGGTATATGTATGGTAAGTTATTTCTGATAAGATTTTGATGGGGTTTATTTCATCGCATTCTGTATAAATCTACATTTTTGTAGCTCTCACTTCAGTAACAGTTCTGTTGTTTTGATCTAGCTATTATGCTTCTCAAGATATAAGGAACCAAAAAGGGGTCGTTTTTTAAATATTAAATAGAATTATACAGATAAGTGCCCATGAACCATAACCATATATAATATTCTGACTCAGTATCATGCAAATGGTTGAAAGCAGTTGATATTATATCCAAAGAAGACGGTCATGTCTGCCCTACATGTACCAACCCCCTAACCCCCCCCCCCCTAAAAAAATAAACAACAACAAACAAACAAACAAAAAATATACAAATATAGTACAACCTTGCGGTACCAGCAATAGTACTTTTTGAAATATTTGGGAGTGCAGCACATTTCTTATCGAATGTCTTTGGGTGTGACCGTGTCCAACTTATTAGTGTGTAAATCGACTCTGTGTTTACACTTGCCTCAATGTTCGGAGTTGACTTGTTGCTGTCTCATTATTCTATGCTATACGAAGCTGTTTATTAAAAATAATCTTCTCCTTACTATGTACTATATATAAAGAGAACTTTATGAGGAAATCAACAATTGTTACCACTGATGGATTGCAATAAATGATATAATATTGTAATTGTTTTTCTTCAGATTCTGACATTCAGCAGTCATCACAATCTATAGAAGTATTTTCCCAGAGAACCCAAATACTCTGACTGAGAGGAAGACAATATGGCCCAAAAAGAAATATTTAATTCTGCAATGAAAACATTGTCCAGACATTTTTCAACGCTGAATTCACATATTAGTTTGCTTTGGGAAAGTCTATCTTCAAGTTCAATGTCATATTATTTGAAAATGATAACAGAAGCTTTTCAAGTTATTCTGAAATATGTTGCACCAGGTCAAGAAGACATAGTTATACAGAATGTTTGTAAGAAGTTGTCATTTGCATCTAATGATTCTGAGGAAAAACTTGACACAATGACTGAAGCACTGAAAATAGCTTATCAACAGCAAAATGACAGGATAAACCAGCTCCAAATTTTGTTTCTATTTGCACACTAACTCGCAAAGGAAAAATTACTGAAGTCAGTACTAGGACTGACTGTTCTTAAAATTTATACAGAATGAAAACATGCAGCACTGACATCTCCAGGACAAATTTTGAATCCTCCTCTACCATCCTTGTCAGTTCAATTCCTTCAATATTGTGCTGTTGATTTTATTAATTATTACACAATGAATGCTCATCATGTGTTATGAATTAATTTGATTATAAATTGAGAATTTTAAATTCTAATGTTATGTGAAGAAAACATTATTTTTTCTATTGATTTCTAAGAAAATTATATCCCTTTGATTATATGAAATTTGGTTAAATCTAGAAATTATATTTATTTACTCAAACAAACTTTGTTATTTTATATACATGTAAATGTCAAGAATATGTATTTATCATTGAACATGTTGAATATGTCATTTTCAAAGCAATTTTATATTTGTGCAAGGATTTTGTTAGGACAATCCTGGCCATACTCCTGCACTACCAAAATCATATGTATTGGCATTTTAGGGATATTGGTATATTTCATGTAGTCATTTTATTTCAAGCAAAGTCCTAACTCAATCATCAGTTGCAAAGTGTACACCTTTGACATAATTCGACAGTAAATATATGTACATGTATGAGTAAGATTGCCTTTTTTCTCTCAAATTAGGCAATATTACAAAAAGGGGGGGGGTTTGGTAGCTCATATTGCAAATGATATTCAAAATCAAAGCAAAACCTTTTATCTGGTATATATTTAGTTCAAGAATATTGCTTAACAACCAAGATAAAACAAATTAAAGTGTTACCTTCAGAGATATGGTCCTCAGAACATAGCCTATTTTTGCAAATTAGGCAATATTACAAAAAAAGGGGGGGTTCGGTAGCTCATATTGCAAATGATATTCAAAAGCAAAGCAAAGCATTTTATCTGCAATATATTTATTCAAAGAATATTGACTAACAACCAAATTAAAACAAATTAAAGTGTTACCTTAAGAGATATAGCCCTCAGAACATAGCTTATTTTTTTGCAAATTAGGCATTATTACAAAAAGGGGGGATTTCGATAGCTCATATTGCAAATTTTATTCAAAAACAAAGCAAAACCTTTTATCTGGTATATATTTAGTTCAAGAATATTTCCTAACAACCAAGATAAAACAAATTAAAGTGTTACCTTCAGAAATATAGCCTTCAGAACATAGCCTATTTTTGCAAATTACGCAATATTACAAAAAGGTGGGGGGGGTTCGGTAGCTCATATTGCAGATGATATTCAAAAGCAAAGCAAAACATTTTATCTGCTATATATTTAGTTTAAGAATATTGCTTTACAACCAAAATTAAACAAATTAAAGTGTTACCTTCAGAGATATAGCGCTCAGAACATAGCTTATTTTTCGCAAATTAGGCATTATTACAAAAAGGGGAGATTTCGATAGCTCATATTGCAAATTTTATTCAAAATCAAAGCAAAACCTTTTATCTGGTAAATATTTAGTTCAAGAATATTGCTTAACAACCAAGATAAAACAAATTAAAGTGTTACCTTCAGAGATATGGTTCTCAGAACATAGCCTATTTTTGCAAATTAGGCAATATTACAAAAAAAGGGGGGGTTCGGTAGCTCATATTGCAGATGATATTCAAAAGCAAAGCAAAGCATTTTATCTGCAATATATTTATTCAAAGCATATTGACTAACAACCAAATTAAAACAAATTAAAGTGTTACCTTAAGAGATATAGCCCTCAGAACATAGCTTATTTTTTGCAAATTAGGCATTATTACAAAAAGGGGGGGATTTCGATAGCTCATATTGCAAATTTTATTCAAAAGCAAAGCAAAACCTTTTATTTGGTATATATTTAGTTCAAGAATATTGCCTAACAACCAAGATAAAACAAATTAAAGTGTTACCTTCAGAAATATAGCCTTCAGAACATAGCCTATTTTTGCAAATTACGCAATATTACAAAAAGGGGGGGTTCGGTAGCTCATATTGCAGAAGATATTCAAAAGCAAAGCAAAACATTTTATCTGCTATATATTTAGTTTAAGAATATTGCTTTACAACCAAAATTAAACAAATTAAAGTGTTACCTTCAGAGATATAGCGCTCAGAACATAGATTATTTTTCGCAAATTAGGCATTATTACAAAAAGGGGATATTTCGATAGCTCATATTGCAAATTTTATTCAAAATCAAAGCAAAACCTTTTATCTGGTATATATTTAGTTCAAGAATATTGCTTAACAACCAAGATAAAACAAATTAAAGTGTTACCTTCAGAGATATGGTCCTCAGAACATAGCCTATTTTTGCAAATTAGGCAATATTACAAAAAAGGGGGGGGGTCGGTAGCTCATATTGCAGATGATATTCAAAAGCAAAGCAAAACATTTTATCTGCAATATATTTATTCAAAGAATATTGACTAACAACCAAATTAAAACAAATTAAAGTGTTACCTTAAGAGATATAGCCCTCAGAACATACCTTATTTTTTGCAAATTAGGCATTATTACAAAAAGGGGGGATTTCGATAGCTCATATTGCAAATTTTATTCACAAGCAAAGCAAAACCTTTTATCTGGTATATATTTAGTTCAAGAATATTGCCTAACAACCAAGATAAAACAAATTAAAGTGTTACCTTCAGAAATATAGCCTTCAGAACATAGCCTATTTCTGCAATATTGAAAATTTGGAAATTTGCCAAGTTTTAAGAGTTATCTGTCCTTGAATGATAAAGAAAGACGTCCATGTAAGTATTGAACATATAAAGTTCCTTATACATATATTTCATTACCACTAAGGTTTAATTAATAATACTGTGTTATAAGTAATACAATATGTTTCAAATCTGACCTTTTTTGGCTAGTTTCTTGTCATATTAATGGGAAAATTGTAGAAATATAGGTGGCCCCTCCTATGGTCATGATATTCGAAAATTTGAAAAAAAAAGTTGATGTATTTGCAAATGCTGTATGGTGGTCTACCTACCAACAAATTTTGAAAAGGATTGGCCAACCTTGCTTCCGGACTGTGTTTCATGGTTTTCTCATAGATACGCTCTTAAAGGCTTCTTTTGTAGATCACGAAAAAGAAACGGCACATTGTAGCCGTAACAGACATTTTGTCATCGATCATACTAGACCAACACGCCTAGTTTATCAGTTCGCGGGTAGACATGTCGTCTCACTCGGACACATTATCCTGATTTCGAGCCAACCATTCTTTGCTCTTTCTCCTTAATGCTGCGTACTTAGTGGAGAAGCAACTTGATTGTGTTAGACTCTCTAAAAGTAATATTGAAAGCTTGACAGAGCAAAATAAATTGTCCTTATGCAAGCATGTAAAACTTAATGTTGTGAGGGAACATTGTTTATTATCACATCCTAATTTTGAATTACGTAAAATTATCAAAACGTTTAGAATTTCTGAAGATATCGGATAATTTATAATCGAATTGAGTAGATATAAAAATATATAAAAATGCTCAGAAAACATATTGCAACAAAATATGTGATAAACGTTTTTATTATATAAAACAACATGCATAATCTTGAGTGTTTCCTACATGAGTGAGATATTGTTGTTTAACGCCAACTGAGCAATTTTTCAGCTATATCATGACGAGAACAAATTAATTTGCAATGAGATGATAATGAGGTCCACATGAGGACCTACATGCTGAATTGGATTTTTATAGTGCTAGCTCACTGAAACAAGTCCGCGGGTAGACATGTCGCTTCACTCGGACACATTATTCCGAATCCGAGCCAATGGTCTTTCCCCTTAATGCTGTATGCTTAGCGGAGAAGCAACAAATATCAATTTTATAGTCTTTGGTTTGACCCGACCGGGGCTTGAGCCCGAGATCTACCACACTCTAGACGTGCATGCGAACCATTACGCCACCGATGCCATCATGCGGTTGCTTCCTACATGAAGTTAAATAAATATAGTTACGTTCATCAGAATATCACAAACTCACATTTGATTTCATTTATTTATAGTCGAAAACTTAAATTTCTGTAATATGTAACTATTTTTTACCTCATATTTTGTTGCAATATGTTTGTTTTTGCATGTCCAATATTAAGAGATTATTACATGACGTTTTCCATATTGGTCCTGGTATCAGACCGAGACTCCCATATCAAGCCCGACAGCGAAGCTGGAGTGCTGATATGGGTCAAGGGCTGATACCAGGTCCGATATGGAAAATTTCATGTCATAATCTATTTATCACATTTTTTACATTTACTTTTTTCAGGCATTGACTTTTATATTGCAGAAAAGATATTTGAAATGACAAATTGCGAAAATAAATCCTTTGTTCAACTTCCAAATATTTTGGTTTCGAATCTAGTTTCGAAAAGATATCAAACAATGTCGATCTGTACAATGATGTTAGAAAGTGTTTGTAAAATCTACCAAAGACGTTGACTTTGAATAGAAATTCCTATTCAACACGACGTATACAGTTGAACTTATTATTCCGTTTCAAGTTATTTAATCTTTATTCCAAAATTTTGAATTGTGCTAATTTGATTGAAATACGATTATGCATATCTTTATGCACTATCTTTCCTTGTACTTTGACATATAATCTTTGAGACCACTGCGCAGATACCGGAAGTTGAATCCGGGAGCAAATGCGGATCTTTGAGGTCAAAGACGGATATTTGCTCTGACGGCAAATAACCAACACTGACTTCTAGCTCATGCAAAAACGGACATATTGCAACAAAATATGTGATGCACATTATTAAACCCCATGTAAACGGATCAGGTTATTACACCCCCTGGAGATATGACTTGTTGCATTTCGAATTTATGGAATATGACAAATTAAACATATTTTGAGTAAATATATAAAAAATATATATTTTAGTTTATCATTTTTGTATATTATTTGGAAACGTTGATGACGTTCTATAAAAAGTGGAATAGCATGGACGTTACTAATTATAGTAACACCCACGCAATATACAAGTTTATTTTTAGAAACATCCGTGGTATGTATATGTTATCTGGATGTGAATTGATTGATATCAAAAATATCAGCCTGCCGAGCCAGAATATGAAGTTTGTTGGCGAGTGAGCGAAGCGAACGAGTCACAAACTTCATATTCTGTCGAGCAAGCTGATATTTTTCAGTATCAATTATATTCACATTCAGATGACATGTTTATCATCCTTAAATCAACCATAAACACGGATACATCTATATTTGTATTTTTCGCGGGAAAAATTACATGATTCAAAATACGCTTCCCCAAAATCGTAGTTCATAAGTAGTTTGCAAAATATACCATTCATTTTTACAGGTTTATAAATGTTAAGATTGTTGGATTTTCCCTTTAATGGGGATATTCATTTTTTTTTTATTACAAACATCAAAGTCACCCATTTTCATTAAAGGTTTTGCTTACCAATGCCGTTCCGGTTTAGAAAACATGAAGGTCACAACCTCCTTTATGACGTAAAATATTATGACGTCTGAGGAGAGGTTATCAAGAATTGTGTAAAGTACATTTTTGTAGGACGATGTTTGTTGATATTTCTAACACGACAGTTCTTAATTTGATATACGTTTAAAAAAAATAATGTTAACTAGCTAATGGTGTAGATGAATTTTATTTATTTTTGCCACCTTCACAGGAATTATCGTTTAAATGTTAGGAGAATTTGGTGATAACTCCTGCTGACTGTTGATAAGTCCTGCTCAGCTCACGCGGACTTTGATACGAGTTTTGCTTATGGAGCCAGCAGGTAGATATAGCCGGAGGGAAGGATGATAAATA
>MJUT01020374.1:660528-675018 GCA_002080005.1 Gigantidas platifrons | reverse complement strand
AAAAAAAAAAAAGAATCTAACACAAGGTAATATATCATCACCTGTCAATCAAATTAGCATCCACACATCAAAAGATTTTTACCAGCCGTGGGAAAGGAAGCTACATGTATGTGATCGTTTTTATGACTTTGCAAATTGCAAATTATCCAAGATTACATTGTACATTGACAACGGTAAATTAAAATTAAGCACCATCTTACTATACAATTTTAAGGAAGCTGTGCACAGCAAAAAAGTACCGGTTTTCATTCAGCAAAGTAATGTACGTTAAAAGAAAATGAACGCAAACATCGAATAGTTTGATTAACGCGACCTTCGCGGGATCAATGATTGGTATGCTCGCGATGCCCACGGTGGGCACATCAGTAAAATTCAGTTGGTCCGCGACGGTGAGGGAATTCCGTGATCAAATAATGAAAATTATCGGCAGTTCTGCGTCGCGACGGTCCGCGAATTAGGGTGGGCATTACGTTTTCCGTGATGGCTGTAGTGTATTACTTGGTCTGTTTAATATATTTACTTACTTTCTTGTGCATTTTGGGTGATAGCAAGTAACACTCTAAATACAAAAGAAATTTTGAAGATATATTTAACAGAAAAAAAAAATATGATGAGTGATACGTCTATCACAGTGATTTATCATGGTATGTCTCTGACTGTACTGTAGTAAGAGCAAAAACTGGTTTGCTCAGAATTATTAGGATATAACATAGCGGAGCCGAGGGACATGTGTACTAGTGGGACTGTTGTTACAGTGAGCTAGCGCTATAGCACCATAACTAATATTGTTTTTTTTAGTACAAATTAAAACTGACATCATCATCATTACAGCGAAATGTAACTTGCTCTCGCGATGATATTCATGTAGCTGGAAAATTTCTCTCTTGGCATTAAACAACAATCAATCATTATATATACAGATATCATGGATATAACTTGAATTGTCATTAAATAGTATTAAAAGTCTACAATAAAACACAACTTGCTTCCAGCACAACTCTTTTCCCAATCCCTTGAATATATGTTACTAGTATTTCAGAGAATTTTTTTTTTTAATATCAATATTCCAGAGAAATGTTTTTTGATTCCTCCTCATATACAAAATGTATGTACAATGTTTAATAAAAATTAACAAATTGTAATGAATTAGCTATAGTTAAGCAGTAATATGTATAATCTATTGTAGGTGAGAAACCCTTTAAGTGCCCAATATGTACAAGAGCTTTTAATGAGAGTGGAAATCTACGACGACATATGAAGATACATGCTGGTGATGATACTCCATATAAATGTGGCGTCTGTTTCAAAGGATTTAGTGACATGTATCGGCTACACGTCCATCTTAAGGTTCACAGCGGACAAATAGTGTGTGACACATGTGGTAAAACATTTGGGAAAATTTCTGACTTGTATCGTCACATACGTATACATACTGGAGACAAACCTTACAAATGTGATATTTGTAAAAAAGCGTTCGCTCAGAAAGTAAACTTACAAACTCACTACCGTACACACACAGGCAAGACACCATTCCGCTGTGATCTTTGTAATTTTGGATTCAGTCGGAAACAGATTTTAGACAATCACATGAAAGGTCACGAGGAGGATGAACTGGAGGAGTTGAAAAAACAAGAAGAAGAAAAGGCAGGAATGCAGTTAGAACAGGAAGTACAGATGCATGTTCAAAATGTAATGGATGCTGCTGCTGATAATCAGGAAGGCTTAATAGAAGTACCAGAGGATGCACAGGAAGTAGAAACAGGCTTGTCTCAGGAAGAACTTGCTCAGCTTGTAGCTGCTTCTGTTGTAGAAACAGAAGAGGTTGCAGAATAACTTACTCATTACTAAAACAAGCTCGTCAACTTTTTTGTTTGTTATTTTGAAGATTCAATTTTAGAACGTTTGAATTGTATCCATTTTCTTTTATTTCTTCGGAAAGATGTATCCGAGTAAAGAAATCATGACTTTATATCGTTCAGCTGTATATAACTCATTCCATACATTATTTATGATATCACTGTTTTTTTCATGAAGTTATAAATATGCACATTTTTGACAAATCTCAAAATTTCCTATTACCAAAATGTTGATTGATATGAAAGCTATTAATGTTGGAAGATTCAGATGGTTTTAGTTTGCTTTACAAATACCAGGAGTTTTAACATATATATTATTGTTTAGCTATATGGAAGTATTAGACATATTTTATTTCAGTGTTTTCATTTGAAGCCGGGAACCGGCACATTTCACAGGCTATTGCTATAAAATCCCCGGCTATGCATTTTTCAAGCATGGGTTTAATGTTAAAAAATAAATCCAGTTGTCGTTTCTATTTTAATTGTGTAAGTTTGTTATTTGCCAGGATGCACTCTCGGAGTGAACATGGGATTATATAATTTGGGGATTGAAAACAAATCTTAGTGTTTGAGCTTGGTTACGATTTTGACCTTAATTTCGTGTATGAAAAAGCGCTGCTGTGACAAAGAAATGAGTCGATGGCCATTTTATTCTTTCGGCCTCAAATCATTCTCGTCCCATTTATAATATTTCAATTACACTTCCGGTTTCGTTTACGTCAGAGGATAAATATGCAATGACCGAAGGCTGAAGAAGGGAAGAATTAATTATTTCTTTATGTTAAAACTTTATGATTCACAGTAGGAATAATAAATAAAAGTTTAATCATTCCAACGGAGGATTTGAGGCCGATTACAGCTTTGGTCCGAATGACATTGCTAACATCGACGAAGTGGCAGAAATCAATATTAAAGTTTTGTCCAAAAAAAGCAAAAAGATGATTAAAATAAATTGAATTAATTTATTGAAAGAGTGAAAGGAATATAACCCACTTTTATGTTTTCTATTAAAGTAAGCATGGTCTGATCTTGTAACGTTGTATCGGTATGGAAAAAGGGGGTACTACCACGTGGGTACTACCGAATACGATGAGCACCAGCCCAATAGTAGACCAGTAAAACTTAGTTTAATTGTTCAGACCACTAAATATTTTCAGTTTTTGTTTAGAACTACATTTGTATATAAAATAAATTGAAGGAATTTGATTCGGACCAGTAAATTCAAATGTTCATTTCGGGAACTGGGCCAGTGGCAGTAAGATGCCACATTTCTTTTAAAGTTCTGACTCGAATATCTCGAATGAAATTGCAAATATTCGATGTCCCTAGTCATTTTCAAGAATACCCTGTCTGACATTATTTTGATTTTCTGTTTGAGGACATGGGATATTCATGTATATGCATTAACATGAAAAAGTATCTAGTCTGTCAAACTATAGACTATGTACAAATGTATATGTAGATGTCTATGACTATGACTATGAATATTAGGAACTGTCTATCCCCTTCTGAAGCACATGCTTGAGTTCTCCCTTAAAATATTTTATGGGGGTTTGGTCATTTGTGATTGTATATTTTCAAAATAAAAGTTTATTGGAAAGTACCAGTCTTTGACAACTTTCATTCTTCATTTTGTAAAAAAAAAAAATATTCTAATTCTCGTGTTGTCCGAAAAAAAATTTCTGAATGAAAAAAAAAACATACCCCCCTCCCCCCTGAAAGTTAAATGGTCGGTCCCTAATCATAGGGGAAGTCCATATTTCTTTTAGGAATGATCAAGTTTATTTCTACTGCCTACCAAACTTGTACATTTATCTTTGACCTGAAAAATTGCAGAACCATGTAAATATCTTTCTCAGAAATAACAATGGAAAATGACTGATGGTTGTTAATCTTGAGAAATCATTCTCAATGAAAAATTATTCAATGGTCAAGAAGATTTTTTAAAGTTAGGAAACACCCTCAAAAGCAAGTCAAAATTCACCAAATCAAAAATCGCCTGGGGTGCTTCCACCTGCACCATTAACAGGGCTTTTCACTGAACTCACTGGGGGCTTTCTGACTCTCGGCCGAATTTCCTCTCCGTCTATAATTCTAAAATCTCCCCCTATCAAAATTTGTACTGAAAACACTATTTATTAGTTTACAATATAAATTGTTCAAAACGGGAAAATCAAATAACTCATTTGATATCCTATCCACCTTGTGTAAGGTTGTGTTTTGTGCAAGAAGTAAATAAAGTTTATAATAATCAACTGTATTTGGAAACTAATTAAATATTTACATATATAACAAAGCAACACCGACATACGGCTGTAAGATATAATATTGTCATGTCTTCTTGACTGTTTGACGACACACGCCATTCTCAGATTCTTACAATTCTACCTCCTCTCTGAAGAGCGAAGATATATGTACCGTAAATGCTCACTACACTTCCTCCCCTTTAAGAAGTGTTTCAAGACAATTCTTTACGGTAATATACAAAAATGTCTATAGATATCAAGTTTTAAGTTTACCGCTGCCACCAATTGTAAGGTTGTGTTTTGTGCAAGAAGTAAATAAAGTTTATAATAATCAACTGTATTTGGAAACTAATTAAATATTTACATATATAACAAAGCAACACCGACATACGGCTGTAAGATATAATATTATCATGTCTTCTTGACTGTTTGACGACACACGCCATTCTCAGATTCTCACAATTCTACCTCCTCTCTGAAGAGCGAAGATATATGAACCGTAAATGCTCACTACACTTGCTTGCCACTCACTAGTTCCGTCTTGCCACCATGTCTGGAAAAGTCTTCTTACTACAGTAATTTAGTTGCCCTCCAGTGATTGGTCAATAGTAGGTTACAACAAGGTTCACTCCATATTATAATGCAATTATTATAGAACACATTTTTTCATTGGCTAATGTTTGCCATCAAATCCACAATTGACATGTCGTAATTAAGGGTTCAAGTATGAATGAGCCTCCATATTGAATTTTTCAAATCCATCATGTCAATTAATACAATTTTATAAAAAATAAGACATTTCCTACCTTTAATATAATTTCTTGTTAGATTTTATCTGAAATTGAAGTGTACATGTTGCGAAATAACGTTCAGTGGTTACATATACTATGCTGAAATTTTCCATATAACGTTACGATTTGCTATGACGTTTATGTGCCAAAGTCATCAACAATATTTTAGTTGTTGCAAATTTTAGACACTTTCTTAAGCTCAGCTTAAATATTTTGTCTTGCATTTTTTGATTTGACGGTCGTAAATATTCGTTTTAGTTTCTCCGATATGTATCATTAAGTAAAACTGCATTTGCAACCGTCAAATCCCCAATTGACGACAGCAACTCTTCAAATACAATAGTTATTCCTTATTTATTGCTTATAATTTGTATTTGTTATGTTTGCTATAGCTTGTTTTGCTTATGCAATAAAATATCTTTATCTTATCTTATCTAATCATATATGAAATTAAGATATCTACCTGTAATTGTCGATTGACCTCTGTAGGCAGAAATACTCTTTTCTGTAAGTCTGGAGTTATCTCCCTTACATCATGAAATTATTAGAAAGAATATTGCATTTTGATGATTATTAAAGTTTACACCCTTTAATAGTGTATTCCTTTCTTTTTTTTTATGTCAATTTTCAAAATGTATCTTATATTTCAGATAAATTTGCACACTAGAAAATGTTCTAATTGTTATAATTCAAGCCTGTTGTTTTTTTGTGGTGCCAAGATTTATTGGGTGAGTTTACTTGCTCCCAAAGACTTAGTTAGCTTTCCAGTTCTTTGACTTTGAGCTTATCTGACAACAGTTATCCCAGAAATGTGTTTCAGCTATTTCATGGCGAGAACAAATTACTATCCATGAGATGATAATGATGTCCGCTTTGTACTAAACCAACACGCTAAGTCAGATTTTTATAGTGCTAGCTCAGTGAAAAGTCTGTGGGTAGACATGTTGGGTCACTTGAACACATGATTTTGAGCCAACCAGTCTTTGCTCTTATTACTAAATGCTGCATGCTTAGCAGAGAAGCAGCAAATACCAATTTCATAAGACTTGAGTTTGATCTGGCCAGGGCTCAATCCCATGATTTACCGCACTCGAGACGAGCACGCTAATTTACTATTACATTGTCCTTCTCTGATGTCAATATTCAATGTAAATGCCAATTTTATGTCCAAAATCAAAGTACCTCATAGCAATTGAAACACCTATCAATATAGGTCCTATTCCACATACTTACTGGTCAAATGAATACCAAACATTAATTTATGACATCACAAATATGAAAAGAAAGTTTAAACAGTGACGGTCAACAAAACGAACTATCACCTCTTGCCTTAGCTCATTGAACATAAGAAAACCAATGATATATGATATTGGAAATCCATATCCTGGCTTGGAACAGGTACAAAAATGAGGCAGGGTTAAACTACAGTGAGTGAGTGACTGTTGTTTAATGCCAACTCAGCAATTTTTCAGCTATATCATGGAGAGAACAAGTTAATTTTAAATGAGATGATGATGAGGTCCGCTTTGTACTAGACCAACACGCTGAGTTGGATTTTTATAGTGCTAGCTCACTGAAACAACAGTTCACGGGTAGACATGTCGCTCCACTCGGACACAATATTCTGATTCTGAGCCAACCCGTCTTTCCTTTTTCTCCTTAAGCTTAATGCTGCATGCTTAAATTAGCAGAGAAGCAACAAATACCAATTTTATAGTCTTTGGTTTGACTTGAACCCACAATTACAGCACTTGATACATCAGATATATCATGAAAGAGAAATTATTTCAATAAGAATAAAACATTTTTTTTTATCACAGTTTATTGGTCCAGTTTTATATAAATAAACAGATATGTATAAACATGTAATAAAAAACTACAGCCATTAAATTAAGTACAAGATCATTTCTAAATTTGTGTCCTTAATAAACAAAATGGAATGAAAAGAAGCAAATAAATTATTATAACTATCAAACAAACAAAATCATATATTTATTACTATCTCATGATAAGTAAACATGAAATATAAATTGCTTTTGATTGGTTGTTTTCTGGTTTCCAAGGAAATAGAAACTTCAGATAACCAGACCCTCACATTTTGTCCTTGTCTAGTATAGAAAATTGATTTTGCATATGTCATATATTGGGTCTTTAAGCAATAAACCTAGAGGTATATTAGTCAGACCAACTTGAAATTATATATCACAGTGATACATGATATAAGAAAACAAAAACAAATGCACATCCATTGCTGGTTATTTGAATTACGAAACTTTTCCTCATTGCAGCCTACCGATAACCTTTGAAACCCCAAGTATTTCGTCCCACAGACCTTAAATTGTACAAACTTGAATTTATGTATCACAATTACATGTTGTGCAAATAATCATTTGCTGTTTCTTTAGAATATTTGTTTTTACCATTGCAGTCTAAACTGCAATGAATTTCTATAAAAAAAAATTCTATGACAAGATTAAAAAAGAAAGGATGAAAGAAAATTTACCAGAAATTCAGACAGAAAACAACAGTTAAGGAACAGTGCTGTGATTGTTGTTCTTCATCTCACACAAACTTCAATGAGAACATTTAATACCTCAAAGTGAGTGTGAGCCAGCCTCTAATCAGCAGAGTGGTTTTCCTAAACTGATAAATGCCACTACAACTGTGCTACTGTGTCATTCATATGTTGGGGTATCATAAAAAAGTATTAAGTATGGGTGAAGTTACAAATACTGTCATCAGTATGGCTGACTTAACAACAATACAACATACACAATCAAGAAACAACCCCAGGGCTCTCGTCAAGATATTTGTAGGATTGATTGACTGTTTAAAACAATCTAAAAAGGGGAGTAATTAAAACGAATGAACTATTAACAATATATCTTAAAGGTTAAGTTAGTAGTAGACTTGAATAGTCTGTTACACACAAAATTCTAAACAAATTTACATGTGATCTACATCTGAATAAACCTCAATATCATATTAACAATAATGAATGGTGTTTACATTTCCATGGCTGATTCTTAAGATTAAAAAAAAAAACCTACTACAGCTTAAGATGAACTTTGAACCTCCCAGGGCTAAACACCCTTTACATCATTGTACCCTCATTGGTATAAGTGAATCTTACATATTGCATTAATCGTGACATAAATTATTGCACTTTTATTGATGGTACTTGAATTTTCTATCTAGACTACATCCCCACGAGGGATCAACCTAAGTTATCTAAATCTCTTGCACAAGGGTCATCCCTGTCAAACTATTTCATTCATAATAATGGTTGTCTAATACCTGCTACAACAATGAATTGACTTTGAAATTATGTGTGTCCATGATTTAAAAGAAAATTTTGTACATGTCTATCGGTGGAAAATATGCTTGGTCAATTTTAAATTGTTGTGAAAGCCTTTTAGACGTAAATATACTACAAATGCTGGAGAATGATATTTTCTGACTATTTTTAAATACTACATGAAGGTTAGGGGGTTCTTTTGTGGTTCTTAATGCCACTTTTGAGAATATTTCGTGGTGGTCAGTTTTACTGATGGAGGAAACCGGAGAAACCACTGACCATGAAAATTAGTATAACAGAACTAATTGACAAACTAGAGGCTCAGGTGAGCCTGTATCGCTCACCTAATATAAATAAGTCCTCTTAAGAATGTCTGCATGCCAAATACATCTAAGTTACTATTCAAATCCCATAGGGTTCTATGTTAAAACTATTTCTGCTCATGGCAGCCATCTTGGATGAAGGTTGTGGTCACCGGGCACAATTTTGAACGTATATACTACCCAAGGAACATCCATGCCATGTTTGCTTTAAATTGGCTGACTGGTTTCAGAGGAGAAGACTTTTAAACAATTTTCCCATTGGGTCCTATGTTAAAACTATGGCCGCTGACGGCGGCCATTTTGGACCGAGATTGGGGTCACTGAACACAATTTTGGAAGTTGACCACCGAAGGACCATCGATGACATGTTTGCTATATTGGTTTACTGGTTTCAGAGGAGAAGATTTTAAAACATTTTTTCCCATAGGGTCCTATGTTAAAACTATGTCCGCTGATGGCGGCCATCTTGGATGGAGGTCTGGGTCACTGTATATAATTTTGAAAGTTGACCATTTAAGAACTATTCATGCCATGTTTGCTTTAAATTGGCTTACTGGTTTCAGAGGGAACAAAATTTAAACATTTTTCCCATAGGGTCCTATGTTAAAACTATGTTCACTGACGGTGGCCATCTTGGATGGAGATCGGGGTCACATGACATTATTTTGAAAGTTGACCACCTAAGGACCATTCATGCCATGTTTGCTTTAAACTGACTTACTGGTTTCAGAGGAAAAACTTTTTAAACATTTTTCCCATAGGGTCCTATGTTAAAACTAAGACGAGTCATGGCGGCCATCTTGGATATGCGATCGGCACAAAAATAACAAATTTAGTAGAGGACCATCCAGTCACCATTTCTATAATGTTACAATTCCATCGGCTGAGTAGTTTCTGACAAGAAGATTTTCAAAGTTTCAACCAATCAGAACATAATTAGTGGCCTTGGAGGCCATGTTGGTTTTCCGATTTAAACCAAAATAACAAATTTGGTAGAGGACCTCCCAATGAACATTTCTGCCAAGTTTGGTCCAAATCTGTTCAGTAGTTTCAAAGAAGAAGATGAAAGTATGAAAAATTTACAGATGCGGACGACGACGGACGCAAAGTGATGACAAAAGCTCACATGACCCTTTGGGTCAGGTGAGCTAAAAATTGCATCTTTTTCTGCATTTTCACTACTTTCATGTATTACAGGCTTACTTACACAGACCAGGTTTTCAAATTTATTAATCAAAATAGCAAACATAAACACTTAGCTACAAATCATAATGGCTGCAAACTTAGATCATAGATGAATTCAGACAAGATAATGAAAAGGATTACCTACAATCTATTCAAACCAAAGTGGATGAATGGAAAGGTAGATGGATGCATGCCAAGTGAGAGTAAAAGCTCACATTATCCTTTCTGTCAGGTGAACTAATAAAGTGATGCAAGTTTTAAAAGGGATGATCTAAGCACCATTCATGGAAAATTCTAATACAGTGAATCTAAAGAAGAATAATACATTCTCAGTTAATTATAGGACATATCATCTTAGTTGACAGTTGTAGTCACTGGACATAATGTAGATACGATAATTTAACCCTCATTCCGCTTGTGCTCCATTTAGGGTTACGAATCGGTCTCATTCAACGCATGGGAGCAAATTAAAATTTTCGTTCCGTGAATATTTAAACTTTCTTTTTGCATATATGGTCATAACTTATTATTCCCAACAATTTTTAAGTTATGGTGATACGAAAAATGTGTTACAATCCCTGTTTCTATCTTCAAGACCGATTTCGTATTTGAAAATTGTTACTTGTCCGCCATAACACCTTACATAGACTCTCGCGATGGGCGGAGCCTATCCACATATGCCAAATATGGAAAACTGTTACTATGATAAAGTCGATTTTATTATAAAATTGATCCAAATAAGGATATCTCAAAAACGAGGCAAGTGCACGTGAACTAGCAACTTGTAAACAAAATGTCGGACAGAAAGAAGAATTCATGCATTCAAATTTTCAGATGGATATAAGTCTACCATGGATTGATGCAGCGTTTACTTAACACCTCAATGTTTACCCAAATATATTTATCTTTCACCCCCGTTAATTTTTCCAACCACTTACAACGGAATTAGGACAAAAAAACGCCCGGTGTGAATCACTCCGGGCGCTGCTCCCATAGGTTGAATGGGACCGATTCGTAACCCTAAATGGAGCACAAGCGGAATGAGGGTTACGTTATCGTATCTAGACATAATGTGGAATGACACCACTTTTGACCATTATCAAAATAACTTTTTTTTGTAACAAGGTTGTAAACCTTTAAGGCCAGATAAGATGATGCCAGCCACTCATCATTTAAGTTTACAAAATTGGACACATTTTAAATCAATGGCTAAATACTTTTACTTCATATTCTACCTAATATTGACTGCCATTAACAATTTGAAGGTAATAAATATAATAAATACAACAATATTACACATACATGCAAAGCTGGGATGTTTAAGCAATGTTTAATTGATATGTCAAAAACAAAAATCCATACATCACAAGAAAAATTTGAAATGTCAAAGTTTTACACAGAACAAAAGCTATGTTATGGTCTATTGACCAGAAATTCAAGTATAAAACACTATTACAAAAAGTGACAAAGTAACAGCTTCAAACAATGACCTTGCGGTCATCTATAAATACATCAAAGAGAACCCTCCTCTAACTAATATCACAAGTAGGATTACATCCTATTTTGCCTTGGTTATAATGCAATATCATTGTCGGAACAAAATTCACTGAAAAATATATAATCTATTTATGTATAAAAATGATTCTGCTGAAATAGCCGGGTCTGTCCTGGTCATGATTGTATGGTAGTTAGATTTACAACTACCTATGCAATCAGTGTCTATCATCACTAAAGTTGTGAATTTGAATCCCCTTCATGGCAAGGTATACTCAATACAACAATATGTGATAAAATTTGTGACTTGTGGCAGGCCAGTGGTTTTCTCTGTGTACTCCAGTTTCCTTCAATAAAACTAAGTGCCACGATATAAATGAAATATTTTTGAAAGTGGCATTAAACACCATAACCGTAACCCTGAAATAGACACAGTTATCTAACTAGTGGGGATCCTCTGTATACTATGCTTTAAATTATTTCTTGCTAGTACTAATGCCCCAGAAGTAAATGTTTTAAGCATTTAATGCCCTACATATCAAAAATGATACAGAATATTTTGTAATTAATAACAGATTTACAATAATGGCAACATTTTCTATCCCATGGATACCTATTCAACGAAAAAGTTTGGTAATAACATAACTACAATTTTAATCTACCTTCTTCATATGTAATCCTGGAATGTGGACTTATTTATTTGAAATTAATTGACATAATAAAATATTTTTAAAGTAGATTTTATACTATGGTGTAATCAAGTCATGGGGGATAATAATGTCCAATATAAGACATGATTTGATATGAAAGGAAGTAAATAAAACATGGTGTCTGTCGTCACAACAACAAATCATGGTGTCTGTCGTAATAACAACCGAACATATGGTGTTTATTGAAATAACAAAAAAAAACCCAAGTAATCAAATAATACCACATTTGGTCCATGTGACAAAGTATTTCTATATGTTAATATGGCTCAGATTGAAATATGATTTCCATTGATCCACAAGATTTCCATGTTTTATTTTAAATCTCATAATATTTGAAAACATCCCAATGCAGAATCCGGATGTAAAAAATAGGAATTCCAGTTTGTGATGTCCCAATTCTGAATCCAGAGGTATTCCAGTTTTTGGACATGCCAGTACCACATTTAGTCCACATGGTACAGTTAAGCGGCCGTCGTGGTCGTATGGTAGTCAGATTTATGACTACCTATGCAATCAGTGTCTATCAACACTAAAGTTAATTGTGAGTTTGAATCCCACTCATGAAGATGTATACTCAATACAACATTATGTGATAAAGTTTGCCAGTATCTGGCAGCAGGCCAGTGATTTTCTCTGTGTATTCCAGTTTCCTCCACCAATAAAACTGAAATATTTTTGAATGTGACATTAAACACCATAACAATAACCCTCAGTCTGGTAAAGTGCATAGTAATTAATTATATAGCATTTGTTAACACATAGAAAGCCAGAGGGACAATTTTATGTTGGATTTAACACATGAACATTTAAGGTTTTTTTTTCACGGTTGTATGGATAATACAAAAATGTAGAAATAAATAATTCTGTTTCTGTTTCTCAGGTAGCTTCCTCCGTTCTCGGAGCACTCCAATATAGAATTGGATACACCAATGTGGGAAGATTAGTTAAAAGTACATTCTCTGACTTTAAAACACACTATCAGGTATTATCACTTATGTAACCAACAATTAGTCATTCTTTTCTAAAAAAAAACAAAAAAAACCCAACAAATTAGTCTGACAAAAAACTGCATATTAATATTTTGCTCTTCAAAACAAATCACATAAAAAAAAATCAACAGATTTAATTATTGATAATTAATAGGAAAACAAATGATCTTCATCACAGAATACTAACAATGATGATCACAGTTCATAAAACTAGAGGCTGAGTGGGAGGAGCCTGTCTCGCTCACCTTTCATTCTGTTTAGAGGACACTTTTATACAGATCCTTCAATAGATGCTTCCCACTAAATTTCTGTTCAATTGGCTACTCAAGAAATCAACCAATCAGAAACAAGAATTGCCTGTGGTGACCATGTTTGTTAACAGATCAGGACGAAATGAGCAATCTTTATTGATGACCTTCCATAAATGCTTCCTACCAAGTTTTGGTTCAAAAGTGGTTTCAGAGGAGATTTTTTAGAAATCAACCAATCAGAAACAAGAATTGCCTGTGGCGGCAATGTTTGTAAACGGATTGGGAAAAATGTGCAATCATTATAGCGGACATTCCATAGATGCTTCCTACCAAGTTTCAGTTCATTTGGCTAAGGGGTTTCAGAGGAGAAGATTAAAATGTGAAAAGTTAACGAACGACGGACGTCAAGTGATGGCAAAAGCTCACTGTGCCTTTGGCAAGGTGAGCTAATAAAAACATCCTTGAACTTGTCTCACATTTAGAATATACCAATATCATTGTATGAGATTGCTATAAAATACAGTTTAAGATTATATAATAAAATAGACACTACATCTTTCACATTAAATAAAACATAATTGTAGAATTTATGTTCTTGTATCCTAACTATAAAAAAGTATTTAGACAAAATAGATAATGATATTTTAACACTACTAAGGGAGAAAACTCTGTTTCAATTTTTGCGCTTATCATTTTTTTCATCACCAAGAAATATACAGTAAAACCTGCTTTAAAGGACACCTCTATATAACAAATCACTGTTTACAAAGGGCATCCTCATTTTGTCAATTAATGTACAGTGCATATAATTTTAACCTGTATATAAAGGGTAACTGCGTATAAAGGACACATTTTCAGCTTCCATTGAGTGTCCTTTATATAAAGGTTTTACTGTACTAACAAAATCTGATGACTGTGCGTGGCTTGTGCAACGGCTCTCTTCTCAACACAGAGCCTCCTTCATTTAGGTGTTGGTATATTAAATCCTCATATTTATTTCTTTCTAGTAAATATATTAGACAAGTTTGTATCTTTGAATTTGCTCATCATACGAGATTTCATATCATCAGATCCAGAAGTATTACCTAACTGTCCAAAACTTGAACTTCTGAAATAAACAGAGACAAATAATTACTGAGTTTGTTACAAAAATTACATCAAGACTTTCAACTTCTGTTAGAAGTATCAGTTATGTTTTTATTTTGTCCTAAGAGAAAGGGTATTTAACCAACAGATTCTACCTTCCTAGCTAGTAGTCAGTTAACTAAGAGTAAGGGTCTTTAACCAACATATTCTACCTTCCTAGCTAGTAGTCAGTTAACTAAGAGTAATGGTCTTTAACCAACA
>MJUT01020374.1:640908-651571 GCA_002080005.1 Gigantidas platifrons | reverse complement strand
GTTTATCATAAATTATTGACTAACCAATGTGTTTATCCATAGTTATTGACTAACCAATGTGTTTATCCATAGTTATTGACTAACCAATGTGTGTATCCATAGTTATTGACTAACCAATGTGTTTATCCATAGTTATTGACTAACCAATGTGTTTATCCATAGTTATTGACTAACCAATGTGTTTATCTATAGTTATTGACTAACCAATGTGTTTATCCATAGTTATTGACTAACCAATGTGTTTATCCAGTTATTGACTAACCAATGTGTTTATCATAAATTATTGACTAACCAATGTGTTTATCCTTAAATTATTGACTAACCAATGTGTTTATCATAAATTATTGACTAACCAATGTGTTTATCATAAATTATTGACTAACCAATGTGTTTATCCTTAAATTATTGACTAACCAATGTGTTTATCATAAATTAGTGACTAACCAATGTGTTTATAATAAATTATTGACTAACCAACGTGTTTATCCATAGTTATTGACTAACCAATGTGTTTATCCATAGTTATTGACTAAATCCAGTGTCTGTTACATAGTTTATTGATTTGTATTGATTTATTGTGTTTAATGCAATTTTCAGCAATATTTCAGCTATATCATGGCAACCAGTTTTAGTGGTGGAAGAAGACGAAGTATCTGGAGAGACCCACAGACCATGGGCAAGCTACTGGTAAACTTTATGACTTGCGGCTGCGAGTAGAGTGCATCCTTTTTTGTAATTTACAAAGCCGGGCGCAAACCTATGCCGTATTGGTGATAGGCTTGTATGATTGATTGAATGATTGATTGATTGATTGATTGATTGGTGTTTAACGTCCAGCGAGCAATTTTTCAGCTATATTCAGGACGAGAACATTTAAAAATTTAAACGCCACGGGACTCGAAACAAGGAAAGGTGATGGGTAGGTACGGATAATTTAGCCAGTGCAACAGGTCTCCTATGGACCACTCATCATGAGCATAACGTGCGAAGAGGGTGGAAACCTCTCAACACGGGACCTCGGTTTTATTTACGTCTCATCCGAAGGACGGATTGGTTGTAAGTTTATACATCCCGCACAACCGACGGATGCCCCTTCAAGCCGAAGAAGCTCTCGGTCCTATTTCTATACCCCGGGGTTGAGCCCTTTTAGAGGACTAGTGCCTCTAGGGCGGAGAAACCTGGTTTAGGTAATCCAACTACCTAACTCATTGAGTCACCCGGGCCCTATCAGCTTATTGACTAAACCAAGGTTGTATCCAGAGTTCAATGACAAACACCAGTGTTTATACATGGTTTGGTTTGATTTTTGGTGCTTAACACCACTTTCAACAATATTTCAATTATATCGTGGAGGAAACCGGAGTCCCGAAGAATACCACCAACCTGTCGCAAGTCACTGACAAACTTTTTCACAATATGTTATATCGAGTACACCTCACCATTTCAACAAAATTTCAATTATATCGTGGAGGAAACCGGAGTCCCGAAGAATACCACCAACCTGTCGTAAGTCACTGACAAATTTTTTCACAATATGTTGTATCGAGTACACCTCACCATGAACGGGGTTCAACTCATGACTTTAGTGGTGATAGACACTGATTACACAGATAGTTGTAAATCCGACTATCATACGATCACGACCATGATGGCCCCATGTTTTTTTTTATAGATCAATGACTAACACAAAACACTTATGGAAGACACACAGCAAAATCTAATTTTTTGTTGATTTTTATTATTTTGAAAACACATTGTCTGTGGAATCCCTCTGTCTGTAATTATTGTAGAGACATAGACTCTTTATGTCATAATACTTCAATTAAAGTGTAGTGCACGTCTAAAATCTTAGTTATTTTCTGGCAATGATAATTGGAATAAATATCTCCATTGGGTAATATATGTTATGTACTACATGATGTAACAACATATCAAGTAAGTTTTATTGTGGCAATCACAAATGTAACTGAAAACCTAAATGTACTTAATTCTTTATATGTCTGCATACTGAGTTACTGAGTAAAATAATATCATGGGATATATATATCCACTATAACATGTAAAGTAAACAAAAACAAACAGACATCATGAAATTCTCTCCAAACTTAGAACATAAAGGGCAAGTAAAAATCGGTCATAGTTAATATGTCTCTCCCTGACAAACACTGATGTATACCTTCTCAATAAGCCTTCCACTTCCAGGGCAATCACCATGTCAATAAGCCTTCCACTTCCAGGAAAATCAACAGGACAATAAGCCTTCCACTCCCAGGACAGTCAACATGTCAATTAGCTTTTCACTCCCAGGACAGTCAACAGGTCAATTAGCCTTTCACTCCCAGAACAATCAACAGATCAATAAGCCTTCCACTCTCAGGACAGTCAACAGGTCAATTAGCCTTCCACTCCCAGGACAATCAACAGGTCAATTAGCCTTCCACTCCCAGAACAATCAACAGATCAATAAGCCTTCCACTCCCAGGATAGTCAACAGGTCAATAAGCCTTACACTCCCAGGGCAATCAACAGGACAATGAGCCTTCCACTCCCAAGACAGTCAACAGGTCAATAAGCCTTCCACCCCAGGAGTCATTAGGTCAATAAGCCTTCCACTCCCAGGACAGTCAACAGGTCAATAAGTCTTCCACTCACAGGACAGTCAACACGTCAATAGGCCTTCCACTCCCAGGACAGTCAACAGGTCAATAAGCCTTCCACTCCCAGGACAGTCAACAGGTTAATAAGCCTTCCACTCCCAGGACAATCAACAGGTCAGTAAGCCTTCCACTCCCAGGACAGTCAACAGGTCAATAAGCCTTCCACTCCCAGGACAGTCAACAGGTCAATAAGCCTTCCACTCACAGGACAGTCAACAGGTCAATAAGCCTTCCCCTCCCAGAACAGTCAACAGGTAAAAAAATCTTCCATCCCCGGGACAGTCAACAGGTCAATAAGCCTTCCACCCCCAGGACAGTCATTAGGTCAATAAGCATTCCACTCCCAGGACAGTCAACAGGTCAATAAGCATTCCACTCCCAGGACAGTCAACAGGTCAATAAGCCTTCCACTCCCAGGACAGTCAACAGGTCAATTAGCTTCCCACTCCCAGAACATGTGACTGGTCAGTGTATCCAGGACAGGAAGTCTTCAACTCCCAGGACAGTCAACTGGTCAATTAACCTCCTGTTCACAGGACCAGAAACTGGTCAATAACCCAACCAGTAATTGTATAGAAAACTTATCAATGTATCACCCATTCATATAAGACAGGCCAAAAATAAGCCTCCCACTCACAGCCCAGTCAATAAAGCCTCACCACTCACAGTATAGAAATATCCCTCTAAATAACAGAATAGGAAAGTGGTCAATAAAGTTTCATCACTCACAGAATAGTAAAACAAGTCGTCTTCCCATTCACAGTATAGTACAACTGGTGAATCTGCCTCCCACACCAAAACTACTGGTACAATAAAATTAACCCCCATAATGATAATTACTAAAGAGAATTAAGATATGCATAATTATGCTGCTTAATTAGGAAGTAAAATAAAAATAAAGAGCAAAAGGTTGTACATGAATTGATCAGTATTGGTTTACAATGATAATCCTTTGGAGAATATACTCAACATTCAGTGATCACAGATGTTATTTATTCTGACAGCCGTTGCTTGGGGAGGGATTTGGATCTGGTCTGTCATAAATATTATTTAAATATCATAACTTTATTATCGCAGACAAACTCAGATAAATATGCATATCTCAGATTAATATCAAATAAATTCACTTTACAATAACTTGGCAACATTCCATATCTGTAAAGTTTTCAGCAGTAAATTTGATGCCATTTCTCATAATGTTAACAAATACAAGTTTTTTTTTTTCATGCATAACCAGAGGCTGACATAAACCTGTATCCCTTACCTTAATAGTACGGTAATTGATCAATTACGATGAGTAAATATATTATGTATTATGATCAAGATTAGGATTCACCATTCATTACAATGCTGCTCACCATGTCTTATGTGGAGGGTCAGCATTTTACTCACACAAGGACCATTGACAGATAATTAGAACCACATCAATCATGGTATATTTATTATGGTTAGCGTACTTGTCTTTAGTACAGTATATTATGGTTCAAGTCATAGTCCAATCAAACTAAAAACAATAAAACTGGTATTTGCTGTATCTCATTCAAGCACACAGTATCAACACGTAGGTTCACGCCCAGCTTTGTAAATCACAATAAAAGGCCGTTGGCCACTGGTCACCCGACGTCAAGGTTATATCGTAAGATTAAATTTTGAAACTACTGTAAACTAGAGGTTCAGGTGAGCTTGTATCACTCACCTGACTTAAATAATTCTGAAAGGGGACCACCCAAGGACCATTTTGAAGTAAAAAAAAAAGGGGAGTAACTCTGGTTAGATTTGTTGAAAAATCATCATTATCGAACTTGACCTAGATATTCATGAGTAACATTTACATACCAAACCTAGTTTCAATCGGATTTTTTGTTCACAAGTTATAATTTGGATACCAAAAAATTAGCAATTTTGAAGAATAAAAAGGTATGTAACTCTGGTAAGATTTGTCGAAAAATGATTGCTATCAAACTTGACCTAGATATTCATGAGATACGCTTACATACCAAACCTAGTTTCATTCTGACTATTTGTTCCCAAGTTATCATCTGGAAACCAAATATTTGGCAATTCTAAGGTATAAAAAGGGGCATAACTCTAGTAAAAATTGTTGAAAAATTGTCATTATCGAACTTGACCTAGATATTCATAAGATACACTTACATGCCACACCTAGCTTCAATCTGACTTTTTATTCACAAGTTATCATCTGGAAACCAATTCAGGACACACGGATGAAGTATAAAAAGGGATGTAACTCTGGTAAGATTTGTCGAAAAACGATTGCTATCGAACTTAACCTAGATATTCATTAGATACACTTACATACCAAACCTAGTTTCAATCTGATTATTTGTTCCCAAGTTATCATCTGGAAACTAAATATTTAGCAATTTTGAGGTATAAAAAGGGGCATAACTCTAGCAAAAATAGTCGAAAAATTGTCATTATCGAACTTGACCTAGTTCTTCATAAGATACACTTACATACCACACCTAGCTTCAATCTGACTTTTCATTCACAAGTTATCATCTGGAAACCAAGCACACGGACGGACGACACCCTATAGTTCCCTTCGACGAAGCGTCGGGGGACAAAAAAGGGTGCACTCGACTCGCAGCCGCAAGTGATAAAGTTTACCAGTTGCTTTCCCAGGGTCGGTGGTTCTCTCTGGGTACTCCGGCTTCCTCCACCACTAAAATTGGTCGCCATGATATAGCTGAAATATTGCTGAAAGTGGCATTAAACACCAAAAATTCAAATTCAAATTCAAAGAGTTAAAAAAAAATCCTTATATTACTGAAACAATAGTTGAAGATTATTAGACTTCTAACAATAATGAAACACACTGGAAAAATATTCATACAAGTTTTTATATTCTTTGTTACACAGATGTGGTCAACCATTGTGGTTGATGGACATTTCACTCAATGTGTTGACTGGTCAGGAAGTAGCATCATATTATTTTCAATGAATTCCCAGATGACTTCACTCATGGCAGAGATGATCTTGTTTATGTAAAAGGAAAATAAAGTGTTATTTGAGGTAGTGCCAATTTAAAAAACATCTATATTGACAAATTTTATACAGATTTTATCACGATTATTTTGAGTTCAATAACACATATTCTACTGTTTTTTCCATCAATTTCTAATTTATCTTTTTGCTTTCCATGTGTCTTCTGGTTTGTCTATATTAACACTGTATGTTTATGATAAGAAAGTTTAAACAGTGATGGTCAACAATTCCACCAATATCAACAAAACGAACAACCACCTCAACGTGTAAAACACAAAAAAGACCATGACACATTGGGTTGCAAATCCAGGTTCTGGCTTGGGACAGGCACAACATGTGGCAGGGTTAAGCCAGTTATTTGTACTGTTCTGACTATTGTGTCTGTCTCTTCCCTGTACTTCTACTCAGATGTAGCTATATTTATACTGTATGTGTGTCATACAGTTGCTATAATATCATCATACAGACAGAATTTTTATCAGACAAAATTAATGTATTTTTATGACTGGTTATCAATTTGATATTCGGTAATATCTCAGTGTTATTAACCTTTATATAACAATATATATGTAAATTATCTAATGAAAATCATTATAATACATGTAATTCTTTCTTGATCAATCTCACCAGGCATATAACAAAATATTATTTTCACAGGAATTTTTTTCAGTCAAACTAATACAAAACCATTATGGTACATACTATCTTAAAAGAACCAATAACTACTGTTTTAAGAATTCTCATTCATTTCCCAAAAGAAAAATTATTGAACTTGTATATAGTACATTACTTTTTTTTTTACAGAAATGTATTAAATTCCAGCAGGAAATGATATCTTAGATATCACAAAATCTTCCTCTGAATGTGCAGTACTATAGCTCACAGATGAAGCTCTGAAGTCATAAATATGTAATTTATCTTAACAAGATCAATTATTTATACTCAATTAACCAAGTTATAGAGTCATTATATAAAAGTAAGTATAAATAATGATATTCATCTTCTAGGTTACTGATAGAGTTTCAATATTTAGATCAAAAGTTCGCTTGAATAGAAAAGTACAGTTGAACTTGTCTATACAATCGAGATAAGTATTGCCATGTGATCCACGTCTTCTACTGTTTGATATGAAGGAAATGTAAATAATGTGAATAAAATGTCATCAAAATGGTTGTCGTTCATGGCCATCTTGGCTTATTAAAATAAAAGGCTGTTGGCCACTGACCCCCGATGCCAGTTTTCTTTGTAAGTTCAAATATTCAAATTATTCTGTTATAACTTCAGTAAGTAGTGTCGAAAAGTTATACCACACATCTGACTTTTGCTCACAAGTTATCATTTGGAAACAAATTCGTGACGGATGTAACTCATTGCTATAGTCCCTCTTCGACGAAGTTTCTGGGGACAAAAATATATTCTGTCAGTCCTTAATTTATTACTACAGAATATAAACTCATGATCTTAAGCCATCTTCCAGTAACAGATGAAGTAACCAACATACAAATACATTGATAAAATGTCATCAAAATGGCTGCCGTTTGGCTATCTTGAATAAACTGATTTGAATGTGTCAGCCCTATATTTATACACTACTCAACTACAAAATATAAGCTCTGATCTCAAACCAATTTCCAGTAACAGGTGGAAACATTAATCTGACAGACAGACAGACAGATGGAACACAACCCTAAAGTCCATCTACCGGGGGNNGGGGATCGTGGGAGATTACTGACATCTGATGACATCTGATGATCATTGTGAAATACATTAAAAGTAGAAATAGTTTTTTTCTACCAAATTAACAGAGTTGATTGGAGAGATGATAGCATCAACCTAGTAGATAATTGTAGGATTATTCCCTATAGATAACTTTCCAAGTGTCTAATTATAGTTTCACGTTCATTAGTGGAGGCAAAACATTATCATGTTACATAGAACTCAAGTGTATGATAAGGTTGTAAACAAAGAGAATTTTATATTTATATATTGTGTTTATGTAATGAAAAATGGATGATTCTTTAAATTTAAGACCTGTAACATTATCAGAATATGTTAAATCATTAAATCATGAGGATGTTGCATTTAATTATTAAATTAATGGAGAATATATAGTTCATTATGATGGAACAACTGAAGGAAGTATATTTGTCAAGGCAGCAATAATAACCACAATGTCATCCAACAGGCATACTTGATTCACTGGGATAGTAGATTGAAATATTAAATAATTCCTCATTTTTCCGATGACTCTCTCTACATGAATTCTCACATTAGATAGACATTTAGACCCGTGAACCTCCAGTCTCCTCTAGTCTTACTGATAGTTAGTAGCAATCCTACACCAAATGCTGATTACAAATGCTCACATCGCATTTAAACGGGGAAGCTAAATACAATTAATGTAGATATCCAATCTAGTGTGCAGCACCACAAGCATTTCTAGAATAACTTTCATCAGGTAGTTCAAAGCCAAAATATTTGAAAGCCAAATAATTTATAAGCAAGAAAAAAAAATGCTAAACAGGATAGTCAATATTATACACCTATTTACTGGCTATGAGGACAATAGCAAGTTTATTGTCCCCCGAGACACCAACTATTTCCAGACGCGAAGCGGAGGGAAATAGTTGGTATCGAGGGGGACAATAAGCTTGCTATTGTCCGAATAGCCAGTAAATAAGTGTTTTATTATACCAAAGGCAATCTAGGAAATCTGAGAAAATATGGCTATTAAAAAGACACAAATAGAAGTTCTTAATAGTAATATTAAGAAAAAATATCAACAATAAACATGTTTTTTAAATTGCCATTAAATAGTTCAGCGGCAGTCAATAGTCTTGAAAACTATTGACCGGTCAATAGTCTCAGTGTTAAAAATGTGAAACAATAGCATTTTTATTTCTTTAGAAAAGCTTCAAGAAAGTATATACTGAGGTATAATAACATATAATGTTACCTATGTGTTAAACATTAGAGCCACATTTGATACTACAATGTCAAAATATCCTACAGTAGATACTACTGGTAACAATGCCAAGTTTCACTGGCATGGATTAAGTTCCTTAATACTAAATTGGTTTATGTAAAACTGAAACACTTAGTTATGATAGAAGGTGATGTATAGGATGAGATTTTCAGCTGTTAATATCAGGTAGGTAGCCATTAACCCAGGAAAGAACATGTGTTGTAACAATAAACAAACAACTTAATTCTTTGTACTTCTGTTTCTCTCCAGGTTTATAATATAAATGTCTTAAAAATTTGACATTTGATCAATTCAATATATAACACCATAACACAGTTGCCAGTCTGACTCTGTTCTAATACCATAACATTGTTATCAGTCTCTGACTCTGTACTCATTTCCTAACAATTCAACCATATACATATAATACGAAACCCAAAAGTTTGGAAGATTGCCAAATGTTGCATTCTTACATACCTGTAAAAATAACATTTAACTACAGGATAGAAAATGTCTTAAATACAATTCATGTCTTCTCTGAGCAACATAAATGTTTGAATTTGCATACTCTGTGAAATTAACCCTACACAGCAAGAATTGTTTAGTGAAGTAAATCTTGTTTAATTGAGGTAATTTTAACAAGCTATGATATGAATGCACCTTAACATAAATAGAAACCTATCTGAAACTAGTATGAACATCAGAAGTTAAAGTAATATTACACCAGTTTTGGGTGAAGAAAATTGTTCCCTGAAAATTCAATTTTATACGGTGGTACCTTTACTAAGCTATTCATTCATGTTTCAAGTCGAAATATGTTCACAACAACTAGAAATCTGCAAATCCGTGTGCATGTTTATTGTCCTCGCCATTGTTGTGGAGACTGATTAACTTTTGGTTGTTTTGTTCTGATGATTGCCGATCATGACTTCGTGAAGAAAAGATAAACAATCATGCATGCTGAGGTAAGCACGCACACATTCCTGACAATGGTTATTGAGGAATCTGTCTGTTTCATGTCGTGTGAACCAATTTTTTTTGTGCAATTATTCTTATATAATTACATTACTTCCGTTTTTCATTGAAATGTTACAATATGATTGGTTATGAAGTGGTCACATGATTATAAAAGAGATGTTTCAAATCTTGGGTCACGTGCATGTCCTTTGCATTACTGTACGGGAAAACAGAATTATCTGCTGTCAAATATTTTGCAATTTGCTCTTAAAATCTGCTTTTGAGCGGATTTTTAATGCTATGCAGTTGCTTTTAGTTAAAATTAAGTGACATAAATAAGTGAACAAAAAATTCCACGATATTTGTCTTTCATATTACTTTAAGGAATAATTGTTTTATTAATATTCTCTGTGTCACAATCACCATAATGTCTGTAATAGGGAATGAGAATTACTCAGACTCAAAACGTAGTGTAAGATTGTATCAAGATTTACTCAGACTCTACAGCAGGGAGTGTGATATTGTCTCTAGCTTTACTCCAACTCGCAAGGGAGTGTGATATTGTCTCTAGCTTTACTCCAACTCGCAAGGGAGTGTGATATTGTCTCTAGATCTACTCCAACTCTTAAGGGAGTGTGATATTGTCCATAGCTTTACTCCAACTCTTAAGGGGTGTGATATTGTCTCTAGATTTACTCCAACTCTTAAGGGAATGTGATATTGTACATAGCTTTACTCCAACTCTTAAGGGAGTGTGATATTGTCTCTAGCTTTACTCCAACTCTTAAGGGAGTGTGATATTATCTCTAGCTTTACTCCAACTCTTAAGGGAGTGTGATATTGTCTCTAGCTTTATTCCAACTATTAAGGGAGTGTGATATTGTCTCTAGCTTTACTCCAACTCTTAAGGGGGTGTGATATTGTCTCTAGCTTTACTCCAACTCTTAAGGGAGTGTGATATTATACATAGCTTTACTCCAACTCTTAAGGGAGTGTGATATTGTCTCTAGCTTTACTCCAACTCTTAAGGAAGTGTGATATTATCTCTAGCTTTACTCCAACTCTTAAGGGAGTG
>MJUT01020374.1:615184-638211 GCA_002080005.1 Gigantidas platifrons | reverse complement strand
ATCAAACATAATACTTGACTCTGTTAAAATTAACATAACTTGTCTTTATCAAACATAATACTTGACTCTGTTAAAATTAACATAACTTGTCTTTATCAAACATAATACTTGACTCTGTCAAAATTAACATAACTTGTCTTTATCAAACATAATACTTGACTCTGTTAAAATTAACATAACTTGTCTTTATCAAACATAACATTGTTAACTTTCTTTTTCTATATACAATATTATACAATTAATGACTTTTAATGAGGTGGATACAAGGATTTATTAACCCAAGAATATTATATTTATTGAGGCCAGGGGCAGAGTTAAATATATTATTCTTGGGTTAATAAATCCTGGTATCCATCGAATTGAAAGTCATTAATTGTTTTATTATATGACACATTTTATATGTTTCTTTCACTCTTAAAATAAGCTTTGATCACAACATTTTCTTTGGTTTAGCTTGGTGGAATGTTATATTCACCTCGCGTGACGTCACATGAGGTGAATATAATGTTTTATCAAAGATTGTTACTAGGGACGTCAGCCAATCAGAAAAAGACATTATCTGAAGTCATATAAAAATATGTTAGCATAATAGAGGTTTCCAAAGAATGATCTTAGCAAATTTGAAATAGTCCAACTTTTGAGCGATTCCAAGAAGGTTTTTGTAAACTGTGTGACTCCAATGACTTAAAATCACACACTAGCTTAAAATAAAAAGGGTTAAAATATAGTAGCTCCCTCCTTACAAGGCCATCCCTTCTGTAATGAAAAAGTAGCCTCATAAAAAAGAGTGAGTGGTTGTTGTTACCAAGTCACGCCAAGTGAGCAATCTTTCTGCTATACCATGGATATCATGGAGAGGACAAGCTACAATTTGATGAAATGATGATATGTCCACTTTGTACTTGGATCTTTATAGTGCTAGCCCACTGTAACAACAGTCTGCGGGTAGACATGCCACTCCAATCCTGATTCCGAGGCAACCAGAGTCTTTGCTCTTACTCCTTAATGCTGTATACTTTACTGAGAAGAAGCAAATACTAATTTTATATTCTTTGATTCACTAAACTGGGACTCAAACCCACGATCTAACAGGCTAACCATTACGCCACCAATACCATTGACTTTATAAGTGAGGTGTACAATTAAGAAGTACTTAACTATCTCAGTGTGTCTGTAATCTGGCCTGATAAAAGAAGTGGCCTTGTCCTGTGTCTGTAATCTGGTCTGACAAAAGAAGTAGCCTTTGGTGGGTCTGTCCTGGGGGCTTTATTAGAGGGGTACTTTGGTGGGTCTGTCCTGTGTCTGTAATCTGGCCTGATAAGAGAAGTGGCCTTTGGTGGGTCTGTCCGGTGTCTGTAATCTGGTCTGATAAGAGAAGTGGCCTTTGGTGGGTCTGTCCTGTGTCTGTAATCTGGTCTGATAAGAGAAGTAGCCTTTGGTGGGTCTGTCCTGGGGGCTTTATTAGAGGGGTACTTTGGTGGGTCTGTCCTGTGTCTGTAATCTGTCCTGATAAGAGAAGTGGCCTTTGGTGGGTCTGTCCTGGGGCCTTATTAGACGAGAGGGGGACTTTGGTGGGCCTGTCCTGGGGCCTTATTAGAGGGGGACTTTGGTGGGTCTGTCCTGGGGCCTTATTACAGGGGGACTTTCGTGGGTCTGTCCTGGGGCCTTATTAGAGGGGGACTGGTGGGTCTGTCCTGGGGCCTTATTAGAGGAGGACTTTGGTGGGTCTGTCCTGGGGCCTTATTAGAGGGGGACTTTGGTGGGTCTGTCCTGGGGCCTTATTAGAGGGGGACTTTGGTGGGTCTGTCCTGAGGGGCCTTATTAGAGGGGGACTTTGGTGGGTCTGTCCTGGGGCCTTATTAGAGGGTGACTTTGGTGGGTCTGTCCTGAGGGGCCTTATTAGAGGGGGACTACTGTACAGCATTTTACCATCTTTATGCAGCTTTTTTTTATTGAGATTTAAGCCGAATTATCTCCCATTATTTAGGTTTGGTTTAGGTTTATGGTGTCTAATGCCACTTTCAACAATATTAAGGCTATATGGTGGTGGTCAGTTTTATTGGTGGAGGAAACCTGAGTCCCCAGAGAAAACCACTGACCTGTCGCAAGATGCAAGTCACTGACAAACTTTATCACATAATGTTGCATCAAGTGCATCTCGCCATGATCGAGAATCGAACTCACAATTTAGTGCTGATAGGCACTGATTGCACAGGTAGTTGTAAATCCAACAACCATACGATCACAACGGCCCCAATTAATTAGAAATCATTAGTTTCATTCAATGTAATGAACCAAATAAACAAATCTGGTGATTTGTGAATTTTCCAAATATTGTTCATGACTTCCATAAAGACATATTTGTTGTTTGTTTAAACCAGTACATGTAAGAGAAAATACAGAGACTTCAATCTGCCATATTATATATTACTGTAGTGAAATGACTCAGATTGAAGTTCAATCATATGATACAATATAAAGATGTTGTAATATTACAGAATACTTGATCTGATCAAACAGATCTGTCTATGTAACGTAATGTAACTTTCAGTATCAGCCAAGTAAAATAGACAATACTATATAGCTAAATAATCTGACTTCATCATGTCCAGAGTATAACACAAGACATTTATAACATCAAACTTAAATCATTTTCAAAATTGGAATACTCATTGTAATGATATTTCTAAAACAAACAAAACTAACAGTTACAATTCCTCTACTGGTTCTAAAGAAGATATATATATATAAAAATATTATAATTTTTTTTTATTGCATCCATGGAACCAAAGACCCCAAAAACCTTTTTTGTACAAATTAGATTCTTTACATTGTAGTGCCACCATCTTTAATAAAATAAAATTTAACACTGATTTGAGGGAAGAAAAAAATAGTTTTATTTTTAGAATAATTGTCTGCTATATCATGTATAGGTTTGTATGTACCGGTAAGTAAAAAAATGTCTTTTCAAAATAATTTAGATTGCATTTTTATGTAAAAGCTTGGATGGAAAAATTCCACACAATATAAAGTAAGAGACATCCCCTCTGATTATAAAATGGTTTGTTATTTTGAGTGTAGCTATTGGCTATGAGTAGAGAGCTATAGTAATGATTGATCAATGTGTTACTTTTATCTTCTACTATTTCTCTGTCATTCAATCAACAGGTAAGTCTTACATTTCCTTATTTTGTGAGTATTTTTTCTAAAACTTATTAAACAAATGAATTTTTTAATAGAAGAAATATTTTATAAATACTGATACCTAATTATGTTTTCAGGGGATTCTTTTTTGACTGCCTTTCGAGATTCAAGTATGTAGTACAAGCCTTATGCTTCAGGCTTTTTTAAGTTTTTTTTTACTGTCATTAGAGTTTTTAAATTCCGAACAAAATTAATTTTTTAAAAGGGTATTTCCATGTCATTTTACTTGTCCAGAAAAAGATTGATCACATTTTACAAAATTGCATCATTTAAGTTTATTTTCCTATTAAGCAAAGTTTTTCTTCTGTCCCATAACACGAAACAAGAGTTCACATTCAGAGCTAATAATACAGTAGATGTGTTATCTTGTGATTTTAAACTTATACTAGCATACTGATATTAGATTATCATAGAATTAAAATAAAATATTTCATTCATTTTGATATATTCATAATATTTACCCAGCACATGTGCTACACATGTAATTGGATTTTTTATGTGGACATTTTTTTTAATTTGTACATATATATTATAGTTATAGTCCAACCTGTTAATGTGGTCACCTCTATTAAGCAGTCACATGTATTAAAAGGTCTCTTTTTTTTCTTGTCATGTCATAGAAAATTTCATATGAATTGAACCTCATTAATGAGGTTACCTGTCTTGTAAGGTTACTTTTTCTGTGTCTAAAATGATGACACAGTTGACTGTAATTTGTTTTTCCACAATTAATTTCTCAGAGCTATTTTGCAAAGAAGGTGAATCCTGAGATGCAACAAGAAGTCCATTTCAAACAATTCATACCAAAGATTGTATGTTTATTAAAGATTTGTCATGGTGGTGTTAGTGGCTTCAGGATATAGTCAAAATAATCACACATAGAAATCAACAATAAATATTCCTGTGTTTATTGAGGATTTTTCATATCATACTTGTCGCTTGATGATAGGTATTATCATGTGTAAAGACCAAGAGGAAAATCTACATATCATCGGTAAACATAAGTACTGGTTATTTTCCTGCATAAGACTTCATATAACTTGTACACTTAACTTCTGATTCCTTGAACACTTGATATCATATAACTAGCACATTCAATATCTGATTACTTGAATAAATGATTTCATATGACTAGTACATTCAAAATCTGATTACTTGAATATTTGATTTCATATAACTAGCACATTCAAAATCTGATTACTTGAATACTTGATCTCATATAACTAGTACATTTAAAATCTGATTACTTGAATAAATGATTTCATATGACTAGTACATTCAAAATCTGATTACTTGAATATTTGATTTCATATAACTAGCACATTCAAAATCTGATTACTTGAATACTTGATCTCATATGACTAGTGCATTCAAAATCTGATTACTTGAATACTTGATTTCATATGACTAGTGCATTCAAAATCTGATTACTTGAATACTTGATTTCATATAAACTAGCACATTCAAAATCTGATTACTTGAACACTTGATATCATATAACTAGCACATTCAAAATCTGATTACTAGAATACTTGATATCATATAAATTCTACAATGAGGTGAGAGGTGATTGTTCATTTGTTGATATTGGTGAAATTGTTGACCATGCTGTTTAAACTTTCTTTTCATAATAGGAGTGTAAATATTTTACACCTTATCTCATATTATTTTTTTTTAAATACTTCTTTGTATTTGTTCACTTCACTATAAATAGCTAATTAAAAATTATTACTACTTCCTGTGGATCTAGATATACCTATGCAATTTATATAAGTGGCTAAACTTTGTGAGTTATGATTAACACCTGTGTCAAAATCTACTGGATACAAACTTAACAATATTAAACTTTTCAGTAACATACATCAGATCTGTGATTTTTTACTCATATCCCTGTCTCCCCCAGTAACTTAACAATATTAAACTTTTCAGTAACATACATCAGATCTATGATTTTTTACTCATATCCCTGTCTCCCCCAGTAACTTAACAATATTAAACTTTTCAGTAATATACATCAGATCTGTGATTTTCTTCTCATATCCCTGTCTCCCCCAGTAACTTAACAATATTAAACTTTTCAGTAACTTATATCAGGTCTGTGATTTTTTACTCATATCCCTGTCTCCCCCAGTAACTTAACAATATTAAACTTTTCAGTAACTTACATCAGATCTGTGATTTTTTACTCATATCCCTGTCTCCCTCAGTAACTTAACAATATTAAACTTTTCAGTAACTTACATCAGATCTGTGATTTTTTACTCATATCCCTGTCTCCCCCAGTAACTTAACAATATTAAACTTTTCAGTAACTTACATCAGATCTGTGATTTTCTTTTCATATCCCTGTCTCCCCCAGTAACTTAACAATATTAAACTTTTCAGTAACATACATCAGGTCTGTGATTTTTTACTCATTTTCCTGTCTCCCCCAGTAGCTTAAAGGAAAACTCCATGGTTTTAACAAGTTAGCGTGAATATTTAAATGACATTAACTAAAAGACATTTGTGTTAATGACTGTTAAAAATAATATACCGTAAGGTAGAATTTGGTGATTGAAGTTGCCTGTTGCACCAAACAATGGGGGTCGCCATTTTTCAACACTCTACAATGTGAGAAGACAAGGGACATAATCCATTCTCGGATTATACCTGCAATTAATGCTCTTCCGAAAGAGCTGTGACATATTAGTGCCGGTATCGTATATTATATCAGCATTGATCAGTTGCAATTTTATCATTAAAAATTATGTAATTCGTAAAATAATGTCGTATATTTATCTTTTGATATTTACAAAAGCAAGCATTTTATTGCACTAACGAAATTAAAAGGGAATATGTGACAAGAATTTATTTGTGTAATTACCCTTGTCAACACATCGACCAGTGACCTCGAAAAACACCGGAAAGTACGACAGCATTGGGGACAAAAAAGAAAAAAAAAGCATGTGTACGCATAAAATGAGTTAAAACTGACAGTTATTTAAACTATACGACCAATCACGTAAAACATGAAATTCTCTGAGATGAAACTATGTAGACCCTCCCCCCTCCCGATACAAATAAACTCATTGTTTTATGAAAATGTAACATTGGATGGGAATATTAAGAAAAAAAATTAGAACGATATACGATTATAAACATTGTATTGCAGTTGATCTTATATTAAAACATAACCAAACGGGCACGATGTTGGGAAGAGTCAGATACATGTTATTTATTCAACTAACATGATCCGGACCTGTGACATCACATGAATAGGTGTCATGGCTGCTCACACTACGACAGGAAATTCCAAATATTCACATTTTTAATTGGGTATATTGATGTTAAGAAAGGTGTTTTTTTTTAATAATAAGTTATTTATGAATAAAAAGTTATAATGAATTGAATTAAAACAACTTTTCAACTGACTGGAATATTCCTTTAACAATATTTAATGTTTCAGTAACTTACATCAGGTCTGTGATTTTTTACTCATATTCCTGTTTCTCCCCCCCCCCATAATAAAAATGGCTTTTCCATCTTAATATATAAATAAAATCTTGATAAACACAGCGATTTAAAAAAATTCTTATCATCATCTTTATATTTTTGCTATTACTAATCAGTTACATGATTAAAAGCATACATACAACCAAATAGGTGGGATGGGGCAGTTAATTAGACATCAAGAATACTTGACAAGCTCCAATATAACTTATGGTACTGTATATAAACCAGTAGCAAATTAACTTATTACTTTAACTACAAATTACATATAGATGCTGTCACTAAACGAAAACGTTGACTGAAATAGCAGCAACAAGCCAGTACTGGTCACTTTAAATAACAGCTCAATGTATTAGATGTCATTATATTTGCCTGCTACGGTAATTGCTACTTTCCCTCAATCAATTTGTGTTTGTCTGTTTCTGAATATCGTTTGATTTCATTTCCACTTTACTGCCTGCAATTGGGAAGAAAATTGGTTGATCCGATTACTACCAACTGATAAAAATACAATACCATCATTTCCAAGGTGAAGAATTAGAATGTATGGGCTCCTGGGATGCTGAATTTATATATCAATTTTGCAGCATTCAATAGAATTTTGTTTATAAGAATATGTGAATCTAGCACACATAAAATGCATATGTGTACCTAAATTTGGCAGTAATTTTAAACATAATTTTATCTTTATGCAAGGGCTACTGGGGCACAGTGTATCAACTTTACAGTGCCTCAACAGTCCAAAGTTTAAAACAGAAAGCAATGGGGGAAATTTTGATCTATTTAAGAATCAGGAATGGAAATACAATTACCGGTACATTGGCATGTAACAGCATTGTGATGTGGAGATTCAATTTTGACCAATGAATGCCCCAGGGTTCAAGTCCATGAAAGATCAGAATTGAATATATGCCATTATACAGACTCATGTGAGACCCCAGTTATTTCTCAGTTCAACTTGTTCATACAATAATATCATGGGTGCCAATCCTAAGTTGGACAATATTACGTTTCATTTGATTTATGCATAGAGTTATTTCCCCTGACTCAAGAATACAAAATCTCTCCGCCTACTACCTCTTTAACAGTTTCGTAAATTATATGTAAAAAGCTTTCAGCAAATAAATTGTCATATTCTTTATATCTATCTATATACAATACTTCAGTACATACCACATTTGGTGCAGTATTAAGGATGTCATGCTTGTAAATTGTCAGTAACATAGGAGTGAGTATTCTGGATGAAGGTATTTTAATCAAATGAAAAATGAATCACATGACAGTCACACTAAAAAAGTGATTTCTTTAGAAAACAATTTTATTAACTTTATGTGTTATAATCAGTACATGTATCAAGTTTTGTAGATTGGATGAAAATGAGACATTTGTAATTAACATATGAATTTGTGGTTGTGACAATTTGATTTATTGATTGATTGATTGGTGTTTAATGCCAACTTTAGCAATATTTCAGCTATATCGTGGCACTTGACAATTTGATGTACGTGATTATTTTTCATGTTAAGGCCACTCCAAATTGATTACTTGTTCTTCGGATTTTTTCATTAAAAAAATGGAGCGGGCGAGCGAAATTTTTATAATTTTTTTTTTTTTCTGAAAATTTAATTTTTGGAAGCACTAAAATCTTGAGCAAGTGAGCGACACTTTTTTTTAAAATAATTTTTCCCCTCATTTTTGTGTTTATAAATGAGAATTCAAGATAATTTTAAGCGGGCAACTTTTTTTTTTATTTTAAATTGTTTAAAAATCATGAAACATGAAGAGGAATGTTAAAGAAATGGTGAGAAAATTTTTTTTGTCGAAATTTTCAATCTGAATTTTAAGGTGCGAGCGGGTCCGAAGAACTAGTATTTAATTTGGAGTGGCCTAAGCATAAACTTCATGACAACTGTACAACTACACTAGTAGTTTACCAGTTAGCATGATCGCCTTGAGCGTGGACGATTGTGGGTTAAATCCCCGGTCGGGTCAAACCAAAGACTATAAAATTTGTATTTGCTGCTTCTCCACTTGGCACTAAACGACAATCCCTCACTCATTCAGGCTAACTGTACATACATATCAACAGACTAAGTAATCAAACAGACTGATATTAAATAAAATCATAATAAAACGTGGAGACAATCGCCATTAACAAACCATTTGAACGAGTTAGCTGAATAATCAATACAAAAAAACCTTCGATTATTGTAAAAATCAACTGAATAGAAATATATTATAATGGAACAGCGCTAGAAATTAACTTTTTTCACCACAAGCAAAACTTTGCTAGTTAAATAAAAATCTACTAGCAAACAGATTGACCTGACTAGCAACCAAATTTAACAAAAAATGTATGTTATTTTTATTGAAATATGTAACAATAAGACTGCAAGGTTTTATGTGTTTTATTAAATTAAGCAATTCACTGTCTCTTACTATATTATCGCATTGTGAAAGGTGTCCTTGACCATTAAGTAAGTCGCTCCTGGACATTCTGGCTTCCATGATTTACTTCTTAAAAGAAACATGTACCTGATATAAACAAACAAGCATTAATATTTCCTGGGGAATGGCCATATGATAAAAAACATACAGTGTTTTAAACAATGTTTTATTGGATAAGGGTAATAACAAAATTACCGAACATGGACATTAATATAAAGAGCCACACACTGTACCGTAAAAAAATTCCATGTACCCCCAAATTGGTGGAGTTGGGGTACATGTACCCTCAAATGAAAAAAGCTGTGGGTATGCTTGCATCACTGTGCATGTACTGAACTTTTTTCATCTCAAATAATTATATAATTATTACCAAGATAATAATTAATGACTGGCTTGTTTGTTTTATCTTTCATTATGTAATGTGACAGAATAATTATTGTAAAGCCAGTAAAGGAAATATTCCTGTCTGTTAATTGTTTTTGCTTTTTTTCGTGTGAAAATTGTATAAAAGAGATGAGTTAGAGTTAATTAAGCTGGAAATGAGCAATAATAACTATTTGAATAAAATTATGAGATCACTTCTGTTAAAAACACGATAATTGATTTATTGATTTCACATTGGGGTCTGAACATATAAAAAACTTGGGTTATTTCAGGACTTCATTTTTTTTTATAATGTAGACAGATGAGGTATAGTTGTTTCGTAAGAATATGAAAGCTTTGGTAGTATAAATGAAAAAGTAATTCCAGAACCTGCCTACTCTACAATGTAGCTAGGCCAAAGTGGAAAAAAACTTGGATAAACGAAAATCGTAATCTTGCCATTCTTGCAAGCAGACAGGCTGCTGTCACAACGATTTCACGATTATTTCCTCTTAATCACTGTAAACACTATAATCACAATTATAAATCTACCTGAAACTTGGCGAAAGAATTTCGTAATTTTTGTAACGTCGCGATCGTGACCAGAAACTTTTCTTCTTTTTGACATTTCGACTGGTAACTTCAACTGTAAAAATTACAACCAGATGTTATTTTAAAAATCTGGAACCAGTATGGTTGTTCGTATTTCTCGGACAGAGACGTAAATATTCAAATTTCTCGGACAAATACGTAACTATACCGTCCTTTTTTATGAAGTCAATGCGATCTTTACCGATCTTAGGAGAAAACAAATTTACACGTTTCTCATAGTTCAGATACGATTTTGAACACACAATTTTTTACAACTAGCAAAATTCTGCTAGTTCTAACTTTATTCACTAGCAAGATTAAGGCAAATTGAAATTTCAACTAGCAATTTGCCTGCTTGCTAGCGTTAATTTCGAGCCCTGTGGAAGGTTTTGATAGAGTAAATTTGTCCACACAATAGACTTAATATAAAAGAGAATATGGATGTGAAGATGAAAGTAAATTGATTTAAAACTTGGGTAAAAATAACTGAGAGTAAAGATCTCCATCACTAAGGTCTTCAATAAAGTGTTTAACTCACATCTGTATAATTAGGAGATAACTGTATTGTATTTGAAAATGTCATGGCATCAATTGGAGATTTGATGGTCACAAATTGTGTTTACTGGCGACGCGACAGCGGAGCCAGTAAACGGATATTTGCGATCATCAAATCGACAATTGATGTTGTGAAATTTTCAAATACAATACAGTTATCTCCATTCTAATGTAATCATGAGTATTGCCAAATTATTGACAAGATGACGTAAGCAGTAATCGGCTAAAATCTCATGATATTTCAACTGTGGAATTGATGCCGTGAAAATTACAGCATTGTCCAATCACAAACAAGGTATATTAAACAACTACATTAGAATGATTGCTTGACAACCCTAGCCTACAGATGATTGGTATTTCTAACAGTAAAACACAACATCTCAGGATATTTTCACTCACAGATGCAGGTTCTTTAGATAGCTTATCGAATGAGTCACGTAGTATTACAAATACTGTCATCAGTATGCCTTACATCACAACATAATAATAGTGAGTGAGTGAATGATTGTTGTTTAATGTCAATTGAGCAATTTTTCAGCCATATCATGGCGAGAACAAGTGACATTTGATGAGATGATAACGCTGTCCACTTTCTACTAGACCAACACGCTTAATTGGATTTTTATAGAGCTATCTGACTGAAACATGTCATTCCACTTTGACACATTATCCTAATTCAGATCAACCAGTCTTTCCTCTTTCTCCTTAATGTTGCATGCTTTGTGCAGAAGCAACAAATACCAATTTTATAGTCTTTAGTGTGACCTTACCATGGCTCAAACCCACAATCTACCACACTGGAGGCAAGCATGCTAACCATTACAACACTGATGTAGCTACCAAAATAATGATCTACACATTGATACAGTAGTCAAGTTATATCATTGTCCATATACAAATATGTGTCAAATTTACTGAATTATGATAAATGGAAAATGAGACAGGAGAAAAAATAATAAAATAATAGATAATGTTGTATATGTAGACATTATGTACTTAATACAAAATTCTTCTAAAATTAGTTAATTGTAGAAATATTCTGTTTATAAATACCAAACACATTATATTCATATAATTATTTAAATTATCAAATTACTAAAAACAGGATGCAATTTGGTTTGAGAAATTTCAGTTTAGTTTCAAAACATTTCTTTGTGTTATTAATGAAAATCAGTACCATTTTAACTTGATATTGCATGCCTTTGGTAAATCAGTACCATTTTAACCTGATATTGCATGCCTTTGGTATCTAAACTAATATTTTTAGCTTTTACTAATATTTTACTTTCATAACACAAACAAATATATTTTGAGACCAAAATGCAGTTTCTCAAACCAAATTGCAGTCCATTAAAACATAAAAAAGTCCACAGCAACATAAAATCTAATATATTTTAATGGATGAGGTTTAAATTCCAACATCAGTCACAGATTATTACTATATCATTTGACTGTCTATGTGGAAGTTCTGATTACTGGCAAAACAAATCATCTTAATGAATCAAATACTACAAAACAATCAGTTTTAATGTAATTTATCTACCATTCATGGATCACCCACGAGTATATCACCAAGATTTTGAAGACATTTCATTTTGAATCTGTCTCTAAGGTATAATGATTGTCAATATGTTCTAAAACTGTGAAAATTACATCAACACTGAGTACATCAATTTAACACTAGATTTATTTATTATCTGAAAGTGTTTTAGTCATCAAAATCAATCTCTATAATGCTACAGCATTCCTGACATAGATAAAACTTTAAAGGTTACACAACAGACTGAAACAATCGTGTCTATGTACAGATCTATGTACAGACCGACAATGACAGACTCATACTGTAATACAAACAATCATGTCTATGTACAGACGGATGATGACAGACTCATACCGTAATACAAACAATCGTGTCTATGTACAGACCGACGATGACAGACTCATACCATAATACAAACAATCATGTCTATGTACAGACCGACGATGACACTCATACCGTAATACAAACAGATGTGTCTATGTACAGACCGATGATGACAGACTCATACTGTAATACAAACAATCGTGTCTATGTACAGACCGATGATGACAGACTCATACCGTAGTACAAACAATCGTGTCTATGTACAGACCAACGATGACAGACTCATACCGTAATACAAACAATCGTGTCTATGTAGAGACCGACGATGACAGACTCATACCGTAATACAAACAATCATGTCTATGTACTGACCGACGATGACAGACTCATACCGTAATACAAACAATTGTGTCTATGTACTGACCGACGATGACAGACTCATACCGTAATACAAACAATCGTGTCTATGTACAGACCGACGATGACAGACTCATACCGTAATACAAACAATTGTGTCTATGTACAGACCGACGATGACAGTCTCATACCGTAATACAAACAATCGTGTCTATGTACAGACCGATGATGACAGACTCATACCGTAATACAAACAATCGTGTCTATGTACTGACCGATGATGACAGACTCATGCCGTAATACAAACAATCATGTCTATGTACAGACCGATGATGACAGACTCATACCGTAATACAAACAATCGTGTCTATGTACAGACCGACGATGACAGACTCATACCATAATACAAACAATCGTGCCTATGTACAGACCGACGATGACAGACTCATACTGTAATACAAACAATCGTGTCTATGAACTGACCGACGATGACAGACCCATACCGTAATACAAACAACTGCTTGCAATTAATAATCACCTGAATTTGTATGAAATCAAAAGTGAAAGTAGGATTTTCGAAGGCTGACAACTTCAGTAAGTTTTTGGTTTTTGTTTTTGGTGCGTGTTTGTCAATACCATCATAAGGTTGCTTATGAAATAGATAAATATTATCAACAAATGCAAACTTTTGGTATAGTCAGAGTTGTTTTATCTCTGAAACTTGACAATTTCACAACTAAGAAGTGGCATAATACATTTAATTATCTAACATTAGTTGCAACACAATACCTCCATTCCCTGATTCTTTTTTATATTATTATTTAATTCTAAAAGTATGAACTCTGTTGAAAATAATAAAATTAAGAATAGCAGCATGCAGACTCCTGTAACTATTGATACAATTCTAAGATGGCACATCAAATATCTTCTCTATTATTATGTTAATGTCAGGTCCATCTTTTATCAATTATTATTTTAATGGAGAAGGCACATGGCAAACAAAAAATAAAATGAAGCCTGACAACATGCTTAGATTAAGTACCATGTAAATGGAGTGATTCTTCTCCATGGTGATGATTCATGTTCAATCAAGTGTCTACAGATGTCAGGACTTAATGTAAAGAGCTATTATCTAACCCTTAATTAAATATCAAAGCTGGGGACTTACAGGTCTAATCAGCAAAACATTACTTGTCTTTATATCTCCTAGTAAATCACTGTACAAACCAATAAACATTAATGAAACAAGATAAAATGTGCTAACTACTATATACCTCTCTAAAAATCTTATCATTATCTTTGAAATAATGTTTTCTTCCCCTATTATCAGTTTTATAGTTTTTACAAATGATACAGATATTCTGATAATAAACTCAGACTTGTACCAATCTACGTTCATCTTTACTGTGGCAACAGGAGATATTGCTTAGTTTTAAGTGTTTGCTATTTATTTCAATGTTATGTTTTACAGTAAATCTTGCTAATAATGACTGACTGACAGGGAATCCCCATATCATACATTCAAGATAAATACATTCATCAATCAAGACCTAGTGGTGATTATTAATCCCCTTCATAGTTCCAGACTCAAAACAACAATTTGTTCTGGCTTGTATAAAATAAGCAATGGGATATGGAAATGGATTACATAAATTTTAAATACAAAATAAATTGAAGATTATTATATGCAACCCATTGTGCTTTATAAGTGAAGAAGGGAAATAACTCTCCAAAAGTAGACATGAAAAAAAAAGTTGATCACACAATAGGTGAAAATCAAACATCCAAAACCTTGTACCAACCAATTTAATTAATTAAAGATTCTATAATTATTTCTTTTACTTTAATACACATGCTACCTTCATAGATTCAAAGTATGGTGTGGGTTTTCTGTGTTCAATGATTTGAGGTGACTGTTCGTTTTCTTGATATTGGCCATCACTGTTTAAACTTTCTTTTCATAAGATATAATCAGATTCACTTAAATGAAAGGTTAAGGCTTTGTCCTTTCTAATTATTTATTTTTACTAACAGACCATGTTTAACATATAAAACTTCTTGTTGTTTGTAGAAGGGCTCATGTCTTATTTATGTTATTTGTGTTTGTTTGCGTATAGTGGTGTCCAACAGATATTGTTTTGTATTTTTATTTTGTTTTTCAGTGCCTTGTTTACCCTGTGTTGCCAGTTTCTCTGGATTATCCTTATTTGATTGCATCTTGAGCATTCTCTAACATTTATTAATCTTGAGCATTCTCTAACATTTATTAATCTTGAGCATTCTCTAACATTTATTCTAACAACCAATCTTGTAAACAAATGCCTTGTAAATCTTAATACTTTATCTGTAATATTACAATCAATAATTAACATACTTCACACTAGTAACTAATTAGTTCTGAGGTTTAATTAGAATCAAACTTGTTATGGTGAGGGAGGATCAAAGAATTCTGTCTATTAGGGTCAGTCAGCTGTTTTATCTGGAATCTCCAGGAAGACATTACTGTAATGTTAACAGCTGACAGATCTAATAGAAGGGAGGTAGGAAATATTTCAATTAACCAGTATTTATCTCTCAGATCTTAACAATGAATAGCTTCAGTGTATTGATTATATCATTATTGTTTAGCTTTGTGGCAATTATTTATAATAAACTTACTGACCAGATCTTATGTTACATACATTGTATATGGGAAATATCACTGTCATTTAACATGGAATTTCCTAGCTTTACAATCTTTTCAATATACATGTTTGCAACTGGATCATTTTTTTTAATGATATACAAACTTTATTGCAAAAAAAAGGTCCAACTTGTGACCATCAACCTTCGATCACTTGGTGCTAGTAAACAAGAAACTTGATTGGATGATTTTACTAATATGAAGACCTAGCAAAAATGTATAATTGTTGTATATGTACAAAGCATAAAAATGCACTAACTAATGGAAAAAACTTTTGATTTTTTAAAAGATATTTTAAACCAAGTGAACAATATACAGCTTTCATTGATATATCATGTGAATTTCTTTTATTTTTGTTTTTGCACATGTTGTTTGTTCTTAATTTCAAGCATTCTGATTGGTCGAGTCAAATCAGTAGTTTTCTCTGCAAATTAAAAAAAATCCGATAAAATCCCCAATTCCTATCCTATCCTAATCCCATCCATTGGTCAATATTGCCAACAATTATGAACAGCAGCATTGGATATTTTCCAGCTATTAATCTTTGAATTTATGTAGGCACCCCTTCCACTTCCAGTTTCCCACCACAGGTCATACAACACAGCTTCTTCTCTGCCTCCCTGCCAACACTTGATGTGTTTTACACCATATACACACCAAGGTTGGATATACCAGGTATTCCCGGGTACAGTGGCCGAGTAGAATATAAAGCAGTGCAGAGTAAAACAACATAAGTATAAAAAATACAAAGTCAGGTTTGGGCAAACTAACCACAGTTTATTTCAAAGCATGATTTAAATTTGAAATAATGCAAGAATAAGCATGAAAACACAAGTTTTCCAATTAATGAGTAAAAGATAAACTGTGGTTCTCCACTCCTTAGATCATAAACATAGGAAATGTTATCTGTAGATCAAAACTAAACTAAAACAAACAAAGTGTATAATAGATACTATAAATTGAAATATCTTTAGCAATATGAACATAACGGCTTAGGGTGTGAAGGGTGGGAAAAAAGGAGATACGATTTTTGCAAAGGCTAAATCGATGCTGACTGCTGAAAGCTAATTTTTGGAATGCAAGAACGGATGCTGGGATGACGCCGAATTTGAAAAATTCTGTTATCTGATTGGTCAATGTTAACCCGGGAATTTTGAATATTAAATTATGATTGGTTGACCTAATTTCCAGTCATAACAAATTAAAAAAAATACGAAACGTTTTGATTGGTTGTTGAGCTCTACACAGCAAAACAATTTGAAGTAAGGTTTAAAGGAGTATGGCAATTTATTCGAAACTAAAGACAGCACATATTCTGATTAATAATGTATTTATTAAAAATACTCCCAAATGTATCATGGGATAGAAGCAACAGAAGACAATAGGTCATATTTAATGCTATCTCAGCAATGCCACATCAGGGACAACAGTTTTATTTACATGATATTTGAGTAAGACGGTGGAAATCTTATATGAAACAGGAAGTGCTTACCCTTTGTGAGCCCCTGAAGTCATCCCCAGTTTTTGATGGGGTTCATGTTGCTCATATTTTTAATTATCTGTGTTGTGCTTTATTTTCTTTGTTCTGTGTTTTGTGTCCCATGTTGCCGATGTCTCTGGATTGTCCATTCCTGATTGTCACATTGGTTGTCTCTATCGTTTATTTGTCACTAGCAATGCCACATACGACATAGGACAATACATACTATTATGCTGCATCCTAATTATTTCAAACCTAGTTTTGTAAATCTGCATAGTAAGATGTGAATGTTTTAAATAACTTCATTATACAATTATGAAATTTCATTTCTAATTTACTTGCTTTAGAAGCCTAGAATAATATGAAAGTTATAACAGGCAGAATTAGACATACTTATAAATAAAATAAAAAGACCTAAACATATGACTGAATTACAGGTGGTAAAATAAGAGATAAATGGAGAGTAATCCTACTGGAACTGTAGGTGACTAATAACACCACAGTCCACAAATGCTTCCACATCATTATCTGTATTTATCTATTAGAAGACACTGGGGCATCAGTTATTACTGAGGTATTAGAGGAAGGTCATTACTGGTACTGTGTTTTAAATGCCAATTTCTCTATAATAATGAGAAAATGAATACAAATGGCAAACATCTGATAATTACCCCATCTCTATATCATACAAAAAATACTTAAGTACTGAAAATTAACTAATTTTCTAGAATCATTATACTGGTATGCTAACAAAGAATAAATGGCATAATATCTGGTGTCAAGAAGACTGCTGGGGCGGGGTAATGGGTATACAATTTGAACAAACAATAATGGTGTTTATATCCTAATGTTAAGTGGTGTTTACTTCTGGAAAAGTTTAGATGTTTTACAGACTAATACTAAACTACCTACACTTAATTTATAAGCAATTGACTCATTCAAGATACATCTTTTAAGATTTAAAAGATAAACAAACAAAATTAATTTATCATATTAAATCTACCCTCCACCACACTCCCCTTTAAAAAACAACAAAAAACAAATTGGTTGATCATTACTAAATATTGTACACGATACAGTGATTATATATGCAAGTCGTAGGATAGAGTATACAATTGCAAATTTATCTTTTCAGATAGAAAATGGACAAACATGATGAACAGCTTTCCTTCATTTGAATATAGCAAGCTTGAACTAAAGACCAACACAGAATAAATCAACAATGTCGTACAACAACTCTACCTATAATAACTATCTGCTTGGAGATTTAGGATATGGAGATTTTCTTCAGTGGAAGGAAACGTTTATATATTATGAAAAGTTCCTTCAACAGTATCTTTATGCCTACTTCCTGTTGATGGGGACACTGGGAAATATTCCATGTGCGTTATATTTAACTAAATACTGTCGTACAGCATGGTCCGTGTGTTTTTATCTCATGTTAACGATGGTGTTTGGTTTGATAGAGTTATACATTTATTGTGGAAATCTGTGGTTTTTAGCCGTAACTGGAAATAACCTAACACTACAAATCAACATATTATCTAACGCCGTTTGTAAAGTATACAATTTCTTTATAAATGTTCTTATTTATTTTCTATCCTGGGTTACCGTAGCAACCTCCATTGAGACAATGATAACAGTTGATAACCCTCAACGTATGTACAAAATGTGTACATTAGAGAGAGCAAGGTCAATTGTACTTTTAATTATAGTATTGGTAGTCAGTCTAAATCTACATTATTTCTGGACGATAGGTTTATCTAGCCCAGACACTGATCCAGACGTTCATGAACCAATGTGCCATAATAATTATCAGCCTCAGTTATCGGATGAGGTATCGTTAGTCCTTCCACTCTCTGAGTTTTTCCTCGACAACTTTATTCCTTTTATATTGGTATCTATCTTTGCATGTATATCTATAATGCAACTGAAAAAACGAAGAAAAACTGTTACATTTGAACTGAAAAAATACATTGTGGATGTGGAAATGCTGAGTCAGCTAAGATTACCGACAATTATAATGTTATCCATGTTTGCCATATTAAAAGGACTACAATGTGTGGAACATATTATGAGATTTGCACAAAGTCAGAAATTAACTTATGATAACATGTTTTATTTAATGAAAGAAATTAATTGCATACAGCTTGTTAATTTCACCATGACATATTTTTATATAAGTTTTAAACCGTTTTTATTTATCTTCATGAGTAAGCGTCTACGAGTGGATATTACCGACGGAATATATAAAATATTCTCCCGATGTGATTTGTGTAGGAAGAGTCGATATAAATCATCACACATCTCACCAGAATCATCATCACAGACAACAACTAGAACATTAATGTTGACCGACAAGAAATCCAATGGGGACATGATACCTAATATTAAGTGTACAAATGTATAGAAGATAGTCGATTAAAATACTGGATGTTATGATTGAATGGTGCTAGTCATGTCATTCTATAAACAATTATCAAGATACTATGACAACAGATCTGAAAATAAAATATCATCCTCCATATTCTGCACAAAGAATGTCTAGTGACAGGAAATGTCAATCAAGAGGAAACAGAATATATTACACTTACTCATCATTATATTAGATACGGATGTTTTGATCTTTTGTAAGGATTAATGTTAATCTATAGGTTGTATCACCAATTTGTATAACATTCAATCAGTGTATTGGATGTAAGCAGATCAAAATGGTAAGTTCTAACAAGAACTGTCTGCTACTAAACATTCAAGCAACAGAGACAAATTAAGTATGAACACATACCTCATATTATTAGGACCGTCTGCTACTGAATAGTCTAACAACAGAGATAAATTAGGTATGAACACATACCTCATATTATTAGGACCGTCTGCTACTGAATAGTCTAACAACAGAGATAAATTGGTATGAACACATACCTCATATTATTAGGACCGTCTGCTACTGAATAGTCTAACAGAGACAAATTGGTATGAACACATACCTCATATTATTAGGACTGTCTGCTACTGAATAGTCTAACAACAGAGATAAATTGGTATGAACACATACCTCATATTATTATAACAGAGATAAATTGGTATGAACACATACCTCATATTATTATGACCGTCTGCTACTGAATAGTCTAACAACAGAGATAAATTAGTATGAACACATACCTCATATTATTAGGACTGTCTGCTATTGAACAGTCTATCAATATAACAGAGTCACATTGATATGAACATAATACTCAAGAGGTACTTCTGCTATTTAACATTCGATCAACAGACACAAAATGATATGATCATGAACACTTATGAGAACCGTCTGCCACTGAACATTCTATCAACAGGCACAAATTGATATGATCATGAACACTCACAAGGACCATCTGCCACTGAACATTCTATCAACAGGCACAAATTGGTATGATCATGAAACTTATGAGAACCGTCTGCCACTGAACATTCCATCAATATAATAGAGATGATACCTATTATTCTGGTGCAACATTGAATGTATTGCCGACTCTGTTAGTATGACTTTGACAATTGTATCAAATTGTTTGATAACATTGCAATTGTACACATTTCTGATTATTCAAAAATCAGTATTATGGTTGATACTGGTGACAGTCAAATTAGAATAGAGAAAACAATATTGTATTTGAATATTTGCCAACATCAATCTGTAATATCTGTTTATTGGTAATGCATAATATTTAACATTTAAATGTACACAAAATTTATAGAAATACTGATATTTTAGATATTTTTTAAGCCTCCATTGCAGAATGTCATTCAATCTAGGGGAAACAGATTATATTATATATCCCTGTACTCAACATTGTTATAAATACCAGTGGCTTGATCTGCAGCTGAAAATATCTTTGTGTAAACTTAGAATAAGTACCTATCATTAAGTATATAAATGTATACAAATAGGATGTCTTCTGCTAATTTTTACTGCTGTTGACCAACAATTTATTTCTAACTTTTGTAGTTTTTTTTATCCTGATACTGATTAAAATGTAAAGGAATTCTTTGAGAACACACAAGACAGCATTTAAAACAAATATGGTTAGAAAAGTTAGACGATACCCATGGAGGGGGGGGGGGGGATAATCAGAAGCTGGAAATCAAAGGACAAACAATACAATGACCAAAAGAAAAAGTACAAAAAGACAAACAATTGTAGACTCAATACTAAACAGAAAACTAAAGACTGATTAACATGAACCTCAATACAAAAAAAACAGGGTTTAATTCAGGTGCTCTGAAAAGGTAATCAGTTTCTTCTTAACTAGTAAAGCCCATCAGGTTACTTTTACTTAGATTACACGATAACTAGACTGCATATAATTATTCAGCTTAAAAGTATGCTCCTCAAACCCTGGCTCTCTTTTCCGAAAACTAAAAAGATTGTACACTGTGTTGTAAAAAGTACCTCTCCCTGAGTATTATATGTACTTCTCTGAATATGTATCTAGTTCCCTAAATTGGCTATCAGATATTGGATACATCAATCTCGTTGTAAATTTGGCCATCTATTTCAGGCTGTAACGATCTCCCCATTATATATCCCCCTAGAGTTTTAAATGCACCAATCTGAAATTTCCCCAAAGGTCTATCAGATCTAGAATTCATCAATCCAGTTTTTAATTTTGACCGTCTGCTTCATGCTGTAACTGCCTTCTTCCTTATAGATTTTTTTACTGTACTGTACTGGCAATGCACTACACTAGCCAGTGTAACAATAGCTCAAATTTAATGTTTCTTTATCAGTTTGAAACTGTCACTTAAGAGACAAAAACGTTTACACAACAAAACCAAATGTACTATCCAATCACATAAAACAGCCTCAATTCTGTCTGCAATATTCATAACACCAGAAATAAATTGAAAATCCAAATAAAAGAGAAATTCTGTTGATCTTTTTCCTATGTTTTTATCAGATAATGTCAGTACAGAAAATAACAAGCTTAACAGTAATGGTTGACAATATAACTTAATTGCTTCAGTGGGTTTGGAGGAAATTATTTTTTGTCGAACTAGGCCTAATTTGCACAACTGCCAGAAAAACCTGGAATATACATGTTAAACAACTTATGTTCACATAGTTACAGTTGATTCAGGTCATTGCAACATATTTATTCTTAGAAATAGCTCCCATCGTGTAAGACAAGGGTGTCTAAGAAAAAAATCAATGAGGACAACCTAGTGACATTCCTGGCTTAATTTGGTTAAATCTGGTTTCAGAGGAGGAAATTAAATCGGGAAATCTAACAATAGCAGACAACAAAGAAAAACTACAGTAGAAGGATAAAGTTCACTAGGCACTTGGCTTGGCAAGCTAAACCATACCAGCAACAACCAATACCAGTAATTAATATTCTATTGTCAAATATTATCAACTGTATCATTTTGCTTCAAATCTTTCAAATTAATACAGCAGCCAATGAAACTGTGACATCTACCAAAGGTAACACAATATTTTTCACCTGATTATGGAAATTATTCTTTATTCCATGAAGGAATACCTAAAATTTAAACAAGTGAATAAAACAATCAGTGGACAACTTTTATCAGTTGATAGTTAAATACTTATTTCCATTATAAGCACTATAGAAAAGCTTCAAATGTTTAGATGTCAGGGCTATAAAATTGGCGTTTTCTCTTCTTATCACACAGCAATAAGGAGTAAGAGCAAAGATTGACTAGCTCTGAATCAGGATAATGTGTCAGAGTCTTATCACACAGCAATAAGGAGTAAGAGCAAAGATTGACTAGCTCTGAATCAGGATAATGTGTCAGAGTCTTATCACACAGCAATAAGGAGTAAGAGCAAAGATTGACTAGCTCTGGATCAGGATAATGTGTCAGAGTCTTATCACACAGCAATAAGGAATAAGAGCAAAGATTGACTAGCTCTGAATCAGGATAATGTGTCAGAGTCTTATCACACAGCAATAAGGAATAAGAGCAAAGATTGACTAGCTCTG
>MJUT01020374.1:572152-615051 GCA_002080005.1 Gigantidas platifrons | reverse complement strand
ATCAGGATAATGTGTCAGAGTGGTAAGACATGTCTATCTGTGGACTGTTGTTTTGGTGAGCTAGTGTGACATGTCTATCTGTGGACTGTTGTTTTGGTGAGCTAGTGTGACATGTCTATCTGTGGACTGTTGTTTTGGCGAGCTAGCACTATAAAAATCAACTCTAGTACAAAACAGACCTCATCATCATCTCATTGAAAAGTATCTTTTCCACCCCATGATATAGCTGAAAAATCGAGATGCAACAGCCGAGTTGCAAGTTAAAATCTTGGGGCATTTAATTTGTCTATTCACCCTGATCATAAATATATATGGTTTAGGGGTGGGGATCTCAACCATTAAAAAGTTCACTTCAGGAAGAGTGTGAGGTATGACCACCCAGGGCCTAGGCTATCAGGCATTTAATTTGCCTAGTCACCCTGATCATAAATATATATGGTTTAGGGGTGGAGATCTCAACGATTAAAAAGTTCACTTCAGGTAGGGGGTGGGTATGACCCCCAGGGCCTGAGCTATAAGGCATTTAATTTGCCTAGTCACCCTGATCATAAATATATATGGCTTAGGGGTGGGGATCTCAACCATTAAAAAGTTCACTTCAGGTAGAGGGTGGGGTATGACCCCCCTGGGGCCTAAGTTATAAGGAATTTAATTTGCCTAGTCATCCTGATCATAAATATATATGGTTTGGGGGTGGGGATCTCAACCATTAAAAAGATCACTTCAGATAGGGGGTGGTGTATGACCCCGGGGCCTGAGCTATAATGCATTTAATTTGCCTGGTCACTCTGATCATAAATTTATAGGGTTTAGGGTGGGAATCTCGGTCACATTTTTTTAATACATATTCCCCAGTGGGGTGGGGCTGAGCCCCGGGGATAAAAAATGTTGAATGCACAACTTCACATTGGCATCTCCACCCATACCAAATATTAAGTTTCTATCTTTTGTAGTTTCATAGAAATGTGTAATTCTCAAAATATGTACTTTTCCTATAAAAAAAACCCCATGATTTTACAAGAAAAAAACAATAGATTAATCTGAATTTCAAACTCGCTCTAAATAATAGTGTAATAATGCTTCCTACCAAAAACTAAAAGCGCTATCGTGTTAACGAAGATAGGCTAACATGCGCCCGCCCACCCGCTTTTCACCAAAACACAAAAAAAATTGCGGAGTTGGCATTAAACAACAATCACTGACTCACTTAGCTGTTAGGAGACACCAAAACCATGTTTTATTGAATGATAATTTATTGCACCTAATTTGTGAGGAGGCAATAGACTGGACAAGATGTCAAAAGAAAAGTTAAACTGGTTCATTTACATTAAGGTATGATCACTGGTTTCTGAGATATACCTTGCACCAAAATTTAAATTGTATTGGCAGCCATGTCATTGATTCAGTTTTGGTGGCCATATTTGATATTGTAGGATTTCACAAACTTGGGAATTTCACTGGTTTCTGAGATACAGCTTCATTGTAAAAACTGGTTAAAAACATAAACCAATAAAGTTTGTATGCTATTAACTTTCTTCATGACTCTCAAAGAGACATAAAAATCATAAGTTTATTTCCACGAATATTTTTTTTGAATTACCGGTAAACATATTTTATTGCTCTAATACAAGTAATGGGACTGGGCACAAGTTATAACAACATTATAAACTTTTCTTGTTAAAATTAGGGCCAAAATACCTCAAGTAAAAAGGAAAGGCATTCAATCCACCATTTTAGTATGGTTTTATTAACTAGAAAAAGTTGATCTGGTGATCACAGATACCCCCGCATTCCAAATTATGAAATTTTCACCCAGAAACCTTTAAAGTCCCTATCTTCTAAGAGAAAAAGGGCCATAATTCATGAATGGTAAATGTCAATTTTGCCATAATCGAATTTAATCTGTATTTTATGGTACATCACATTGTGTTAAAGTTTGAAAAAATTTGGTTGAGTCGTACCTTAAATACCATCCGGAAACCTATAAAGTCCCTATTTTCTAAGAGAAAAAGGGCCATAACTTATGAACAGTAAATGTGAAATACACCATATTCAAATTTAACTTGTATTTAGTGGTCCACAGCATTGTGTTAAAGTTTGAAAAGATTTGGTTGAGCGGTACTTTAATTATCATCCGAAAACTGAAAGTGTGACGGACGGACAGACATGAGGATCCCTATATACCTCCGACTCTCGTCAAGCGGGGGTATAAAAAATAATAATACAAAAAAAACATTGAAAAAGTATTAAAATTCTGGTACCATTTTGCTTAAATCAAATATACAGAATAGCTTGAACAATAGGAAGGTTCTTGTTTCTCGAGACTGCTAAACTTTAATTATATATACAATTCATACATATTTTGGATCAATGTGCAGATGCGAAAAAATATTTTTGGAGATGCTGGAATTTTTGTGGAAAATTTGCAGTTTTTGTGTTTATTATTAAGACATCCTGAGAGCTATCTAATGTAACAACTCATCAAATCTGGTCCATCTTTGAATTTTGAAATAATATCGTTATATTTAAATGGAGATACCAAAACTATACAATGTATTAACAATCAAAGCACTGAAAACACTAATGGACAATTATCAAGATGTAAATGACAAATTTATATATGGGCTTAAACCTTCCTCCATCTTACAAGAAGAATTCACAGAAATATATAAGAAGCATAGACACAGCTCTATGTTGTGCATGCCTCCTGTAAATCATTTGTGTGAAATTTTGTTCAGAAAATAAATCAAAATCTTATTACTATGATTCTGAAATTAAGCTAAGGTGACATTATAACAGAGAAACTGACCTAATGATGAAAACTTGACGTAAATTCAACACCAATAGACCATGAACACTATGTCAAGGTCAGGTGATACACGTGTGGCTGACATGTACCCTCCATGATCAATGTGTGGACCATATATGGTGAGTTTAAGTTGACTATTAAAGAAGAAATTGATATAAATTTAGCAGTCAATAAATTATGAAAATGAGGTCAAGGTCATGTGACATATGCCTGACTGACATATCTTCTATGATCAATGTGTAGACCAAATATGGTGAACCTAAGTTTTATGGTGATGGAGAAACTGACCTAACCACTAATACATGACATAATGTAGACAATGAAAATGAGGTCATGGTCCGGTGATATATTCCTTGCTGACATGTATTGTGGACTAAGTATGGTGTGCCTAGGTTGTATAATAACAAAGTTCTATACTGATTTAATAAAAAAAAACTTGACATTGGTAATGTTGTCATTGATGCTGCCATTGGAAAAACAATATCTATGTTTTCGCCTTCAGTGACTTTCATTGCATGCAAGATAAAAACCACTCAAATATTTTAGGCCAGGATAATTTTACTGGTGTATTCATTTACATCACATTTCATACAGAAAATGCTTTTTTTTCAATATATACACAGAAAACAGTAATTCAGTCAGAAGTGTATGCACAAAGCAGACCTGATTTTACGAAGCCAACAAAAAAGTGGAAATCGGCAAGCGGATGTATTGAATATAATATAAAAAAGGAATCGTAACGGTAAAAACGGTAAAATCCGGAATAAAAAAAGCGGGGAAAAAATCAGGTCTGACAAAGGTGAATATATTATGAAAAGTTTATCAAATGGAAATGGACCACATGGATGAGTGCCAAAATAATTGCAACCAGCACAAATATCAACACAAAAATTAACATTGTCGCTAAAAGAAATTTTATTTACATAGCTTTCAACAGCACAATGAACATGATTACATATGAAAATAGTTGTATAGTAAATAGAATACTGAATGTATAGCATGTCTTGAGGTCAAGAGGTCATTTCCATAGCAATTATCTGAAATTCACGGGGAAAGGACAACACTGCATTTACTTATGAATGTACACCAAATTGAATGGATAAAAAAATCCAGTTGATGAATTATAATGTCCACTGTAAAATCTTGTCTAATGTCACAAACTGGTATTTTGATCTTATACCTAAAGTTAGTATATAGACAACATTTGGTTACTCTGATCTCCACTTCTCAAGGGGCTATCATATGGTAGTCTATAGCTGTAATGTATTGATGTTTTATGCTAACAAGTACAGAGTTGTATGCATCCTTACCATTTTAATAAACCACTTAGGATTGACATGTAACTATCCAATTAAATGTGACAACATTACGAACACTATTTCAATGTATGGATCTTTCACATGCAAACAGTCACACAAATTTAAACTCTGATTTCACTGTTTTAATCTGTCTGAAGTTCATATTTTAAAATATTAATGCCTTTTATTTATATTTTATGTGTTTTTTGGTAATAATTATGGTCTCCTTCTTCTGGATTGTGATTGCATGTGTGAGTAGGGAGTACCAGTAATATACTTTCAGTAGCACAGCTGTTTATGTCTATTCTCTCTAACTACTATCATTGAATTGCACATGTGCAATCATTCACGCACAATCAAATAAAAAATCTTTAATAACATGATATAGTCCCAGTTGTGTCTGCTTTAGAAATAAAAAAAAGATCATTAGAATCTTGGGGTGTAATTACTTCTTTTATTTAGATAACAAAGACATGCAATACTATTAATGGATTTAAACTAGAAATCTATGACAAATATCACAAGATTTATTGTTTTATATCAGGAGAAAAAAGATAATTTATATTGATTCTCGTAGAAAATAGCATTAGAATTTTGTCATCAAAGCTGAAACAAAGATATAATCGTCCCTCTCTTAAAATGCCACCTCTTCTGCAATGAAAAAGTGGAGATGGTTTCTTTTGAAGGTAACATGATATTTATGCTATATCAGTGCATCTGGAATCTGGACTGATAAAATGGCTGTTCATTGGTGGGAGTGACTGTATAAGTGGGGGACTACTGAATAACAAACACTATACAGTGTTATTTATAGTGAGAGTATCAGCTGTCTTCAAAATAACTTCATTTTTTGCTACATAAATATAAGCATGAAGGTCAAGCACAAAACATTAAAAGCAAACAGACAAGGAAGTAATATAAAGGAAGAGACTTACATTCCTCCCTAAACTTTGGTTCTGTATTTGGTCCTACTCTAGCTAGCGTATGGATCAGTTCTACGTGGACTCTGTGTTCATCACGGTAGGCCAGATCATCCATAAAGGTTAAAAACTGCATGTACGCTCTATCTAACATCTGTAAATTATCGGTTAAAAATGATCAGAACTCTGATTTTTACTAAATTACACTTTAATAACCAAAAATCTCATCTGAAAGTATAATTCATCTAAATACATTAATTTCTAACACCTTTAATGACTAAATTATTGTCATTTTTACGTATATTTCACAGAAGATTTATGAAACCACTATTTAATATTTATTTTGTCATATTTCAGCAAGACATAAACTGCTATTCTCCGTGTCAACCATATTGGCTGTCTTTGAGGATTACTGTCATTAAGTTTTTTTTTTAGAACAATCTATTATTCATTCAGTAAAAAAGGGCTATGTTGGACACAGCATGATACAATCACAGCAAGTCAACTTGTGCTTCCTCCTGCACTAGTTTTACTGAAATCAAAATTAACTAGAAAACCATAGCTGATAGAAGAAATCAGCTAGAATACTACCTGATGCCCTTGTCACAAAAAAAACCCATTCAAAATAAGATGAAAAATATGTAAAATTTCAGATTTGGGCCCCTTTAAGTCCCTTTCCACATTTTAAAAATTGACACTTTTTGGCCCCTTTCAATTGAGTTTATTTCAGAACCCTTAAGAAATATGGGGTCATATTACTGCATGCTCTCACTTCAATTAGCTCAATGGAAAAAACTCATCAAGATTAGATGAAAAATAAAATTCTATATACCTTCCAAATAGGCTCCATTTAAATTGAATAGATACAATTCTAATGGCCCATCAATAATCACAGGTAAAATTTTGCCCCCAAAAAACCCATTTTGTCCCCTTTTATGTCAAAAACAGTAATAATTACATAATAATGTCATCCATTTTTCTGAAAAGTCATTAATCAAAAACAGATGACCAATAAATGCTCCAAAAAGTAGTGAACCACATTTTTGGAACCTTGGGGTTTCTTAATTGGAAATGGATAGGGCTAAAATCCCCCACTTTTATTATGTGTCAAGGATCATTATGCAAAAAATTTGGAAGGATCAGTCAACTTGAATAAAAGTCATCAGCACAGAATTGTATCTACAGTCAGACAACAACAACATTGACAGACTCATTCATTACATAATATTACCATAATAATGTTTGTATAAAAACTACAATGTATTATGCATTGTGGCAACCATATTGGAATAAAATGGAATTTCTTTTTTAATGACCATCCATGAGGTGGCCATATTGCAAGTAAGATTGAAATGAAATGTGGAATGATTTTACAGGATTCTATACAATATATCTATAGAGCAATCGTTCAAGCTGTCCATTGGTTTCTGAGAATTTTTTTGTTATATTTCAGTCCGTCAATAAACTATTATGATGTCCTTAGGGGACAATATTGTCCATAGAATTTGAATCTTGTTTAAAATCATAAATAGATTATTCCTATAAATATATACCTGGTAGTCAACTATTTATCAACAAGAAACAATAATGCTAGAGAGGTTAATTGAAATGTATGATCCAAATAATGTATCTAAAGGACACCAGACTGATGATAGTATGACATGCAATGATAAATTAGTATTGTTTGACTAAAGACAGGTCAGATAAAGTTCAATGTTACTACAATCCTCTGAGAAGGTTGACAGATATTCCTTCATTTAACAACATGAATAATACAGAGATTTTGACATCCTATCAATGCACTGGTAGTGTTCTAATATGATAGTTGTCAATAATTATCTGCCTTTAAAGCATTTACATGTTTTTTTTTCTCTCATAAAACTAAATAATGGAGTTTATTAGAAAGGTGCTAAAACTAATGAGCTTCTTGCTAATGACACATTGCATAATAAAACAAAACAAAGCAAAAACAAGCATTTTACAGATGTACATAGCCCCTTGGGACCTCTTGTTTCTATGGTGGAACCTGTTGTTTCTATGGTGGATTTCCAATCAGAACAAAAACATAAACTTTGTAATGATCCAATGAACATTTCTACTTAGTTTGGCTTCAGTGGTTTCAGAGAAGAAGATTGAAATTTAAAAGTTTACAGACAATAAAGACCGACGTTAATGAATGAAAACTGAAGAGTATCAAGTCTGAAATAACTGGAGTCTTAGAAAACTTGTAGTCATGCTGTTGTGTGGTTTTATAAAACGATAATTTTCCAATAAATTTTGGTGAGTCCCAAATATTTTGTCACATCAAGTCAATGTGACCATAGATACAGGTATATGTAAATGTAGTAACAAAAATAAGTTTTATTGTAGTACATTTATGTCACAATATAAAAAAACCCATAAAGTCCAAATTCTCAGCTGAAACAGAAAACTTATCAATCACATTCCTAAATTTTGACTATTACTCAAGTTTCATGAAGTTATACAAACTTTTGATGAAGTTATTCAAGATTAAAAGATCTTAACATTTGGGTTTACCAAAATGTTGACGCAGCCACCAAAAATAATGGAAAGAGTGACAGCTATATCTTGCCTTCAGCAACTTTCACCACACACTGAGACCAATATCAAGTCTTACATATTTATATAAGTCACTTGAGATTTTATCTTTTATTTCAAATGGACCAAATTTAAGTAGACAATGGCATTTTCATTATTAACCAGAGGCTCTCAAGAGCCTGTATCGTTCACCTGGTTATAAAAAGAACCAATTGGTCCTATGTAAAAACTATGTCCTGCGGTGGTGGCCATTTTGGATTTCGGATTGGCATAAAAAACCCAAACTTTTTAGAGGACCTTCAAATGATTATTCCTGGACAGTTTGGTTTCAATTGTCCAAGTGGTTTAAGAGATGAAGCATTTTGAAACATTTTCCCCATAGGTTCCAATGTTAAACTAAGTCCTGCCGTAGCCGCCATTTTGAATTTTATATCGGAACAAAAAACCTAAAGTATGTAGCGGACCATCCAATGAAAATTCATGTACAGTTTGGCTTTAATCATATTTGTAGTTTCTGAAAAGAAGCCATTTGAACATTTTCCCATAGGGTCCAATGTTAATCTATTTCCTGCAGTGGAGGCCATCTTGGATTTCCGATCGGCATAAAAAAACCTAAATTTTGTAGAGGACCTTCCAATGATCATTCCTGGGCAGTTTGGCTTAAATTGTCCAAGTGGTTTCAGAGAGGAAGCATTTTGAGACACTTTTCCCATAGGGTCCAATGTTAAACTAAGTCCTGCTGCAGCTGCCATCTTCCATTTCATATCGGAACAAAATACCTAAACTTTGTAGGGTACCATCCAATGAACATTACTGTCTAGTTTGGATTCAGTCTGATTTGTAGTTTCTGAGAAGAAGGCACTTGAACATTTTCCCATAGGGTCCAATGTTAATCTATGTCATACGGTGGTGGCCATCTTGGATTTCCGATCGGCATAAAAAACAGAAACTTGGTAAAGGACATTCCAATGATCATTTATTTACAGTCTGGGTTCAGTCAGTTCATTAGTTTCAGAGGAGAAGATCTTTGAAATTTCAGCCAATCAGAGCATATTATTGGCCCTGGCAGCCATGTTGAATATCCGACTGGAACGAAAAACAGAAACTTTGCAGAGGACTATCAAAGGAACATTCCTGCTAAGTTTGGTTCCAATTGGCCAAGTGGTTTCGGAGAAGAAGCCTGAAATGTGAAAAGTTTACAGACGACAGACGACGGACACCAAGTGATGGCAGTAGTTCACCTGGACCTTTGGTCCAGCTGAACTAATAAATCATGACTTTTTTTTAAATTTTCCCTGTTGCAAGTCAATGTTAAACTTTGACCTAAAGAGATCATTCCCCCTCTAATCCATGCACACTTCATTTGTGCAAGCTTGAATTTGTATATCACAATGAAAATTGAGGAAAAGTGCTCGAAGCCATTGGCTGTCGGCAATCCTCATTAAATAAATAAAGAATTAAAGTAATGAAAATTCATATCAAAATACTTTTACTTTTTTATATCTGCCTTTTAAGAAAACGCTTAAAACAATTTCAACATTGCTATGCAAAACAATGACAGGGGTAAACAGAAAAGAGTATTTTCAAATATATGATTTTCAATATTCTGATAAGAAAAAATTTCAGTACAATATTTGCATATTTCTAAATGACAACAGATACAATACAAGTTGCACTATTTTCTTAAGTTCTGATGATATTTTTTAATAACACTAACATTTCTATTACTCCTTAGAGCAAAATAAGGTCTCTTCTAGTCATGACCTGATGTATGTATCTGTCAATAACAATTCCATTTTAATTTAAATGTGTGTGACAGCTAGGTAAAGAGAAATAGTATGGTAACCCACTGAGGCAAATATAAGTTACAATCATGTCAAAATGACCTGTTTAATATACTTCCAAAGAGTTCTGAATTGTGGTCAAAATGGTCACAATCCAAATATTGGAGAAACATAGGCAAATCCTATTAAATGTCTTCAAGGGGAAGTAACTTTAAATTTATTTTAGTGTCAAAAAGTAAAAAAAATACCAAATGGATAAGAGAAAAGTATAAACTTCTCTGATAGACATAGAAGCAAACATAGCCAAGGGGTAGTAATAAAGAAAGGTCAAATAGTTTAATGTCTTAAAAAGGTAGTGACTCTGGAAAGGTAAAACAGTTTAATGTCTTCAAGGGGAAGTAACTCTGGACAGGTAAAATAGCATTTTGAAAATGTTGGCGATTGGTCCCTTTTGGTCCCTCATTTATTGGAAATGGTAAACTACTACAACAAATCTGTCGAAATATTGCAGAGAGGAAGATTTCTGAAGAATTCAATTACAGAAGCTGCATACAAATCAGATTTAAAATTAAGAAAAAAATCATTTTGGGTGTCTGTCAATTTTGTCTCCCTTGGACCTTTATATACAAAACAATTCTGCATTGCCATTTCTTAAGAAGCAGATACATGTATAGCAATTTCTTTATAGTAGCCTATCATTAATCATTAATTTAAGACCCTCAGTAATGGAAAGATAAAATGGCTTTATCTAACAATAAAGTTAAAAGATTTTAAACTACATAATTACCTCCCTTACTGTAACATTTTCTATTATAGCACCAAGAGCTGGAATTGTTGACGTTCTTACTGAGCTGAAATATCAATAATAACATCTGATAATACAAATTTCTTTGTCCTTTTTGTGGACTAATTTATATTCCAATATGACGTCATTCATTGGCTTCACAAACATGCCGCCATAAAACTTCAGATACATTTTAATTTGCACATACGTATTGTCAACAAATTATTTACATCATTCTTAAGTGATTTCATTCATTTATACTGGTCCAAGCTGCATACAAACATTAAAATGTTCACTTTGTTTCTTTACATATTAATATTTTGCTTGGTAATAAATACTGAATATAACCATCTATTGACTTTCACTTTTGTAAACTGTCATCTTTCGATGATGTAGTTTCCATAGCATGCTGCAGACACAGACACCTGCTTCATTTTAAAAAAAAATTCAGCATTTAACTTGTTTAATTTAATAGCTGAGATCAAACTATTACACAATTGGAAAATATTGTAACTTAACAGCATATATAGGGCTTTGTCTATATAGAAAAAAAAAGACTGCAAAAGATGAAGATACTCACATTTCAGGATCATTACCCAGTGTGACTAGAGCTGGGAAAACTCTTGAAGAGACTAGACTTTCACTTACACCTTTAACTAATAACTGAAATAAGATAAACAAAAGATTAATATAATGAGTGGTATATATATAATGTTTGTATTTCATCCTAAGCTTAAAGTAATGTAAACAAAGGCAACACAAAACGTGGTGTATCCCCTATCCTAAAAATTTGACCCAGTGACCTTGACCTTTGACATTGAAAATCAATAGGGTTCCAGATTCTCTTAAGACTAAGTATGTACCAAGTTTGGTCAAAATCCATTGAAGGATGTTGATTCTAGAGTGTTCACAAGGATGTTACAGGGTAAAAATTAGTGACCTTGACCTTTGACCTTGAAAATCAATAGGGTTCCAGACTCTCCTAAGGACTAAGTATGTATTAAATTTGGTCAAAATCCATTGAAGGATGTTGATTCTAGAGTGTTCACAAGGATGTTACGGAAGGACGGACAGATGGTAGCGTTGGCGAGGGGATAAAAAGACACAGAACTTCACTGATACAGTAAATATCCAAAAGACACAAAACTTCATTATCAGGTTGTAAATATCCTCACATGAACATCATCTATTTCTCTGACCTAATCTTCAACCTGTCGATGGCAGTTAATATTTGGTAGAAGAAAAGCCTGTACCTAGACAGGAAAGTGAGCTGTCATGTATATATGTGTGTGTGAGGGGTATCAATTTTGATATTTTTTTATATGATTTTCTATTTAGATTTTAGAACTATTCTGACGGTATGGTATTTTTGTTATTCATTTTAATATCACGTTCCCTGATTTATTTTAAATCAGTTTTGATAGTCATGCAATATATATGACATTCAGATGCATTAAAAGTCTGGGGAAAATGGCACTGAAATTGAATGACTGTTTTGACCTATCCTTCGCTTAAGACATTTATGGTTTTTAAAAGTATATTATGAAATATCTCACCTCAAATAATCTGGCTGCAGATGCCCTGACATGACTTGATGTGTGGACAACTCCATCCCATAGAACTGTTAACAGGAGATCATGATTAGAGGAATCACAACTACAAATATAAATAATTGTTTAATAAACTGTTAACAGGAGATCATGATTGGAGGAATCACAACTACAAATGTAAATAATTGTTTAATAAACTGTTAACAGGAGATCATGATTGGAGGAATCACAACTACAAATGTAAATAATTGTTTAATAAACTGTTAACAGGAGATCAAGATTGGAGGAATCACAACTACAAATGTAAATAATTGTTTAATAAACTGTTAACAGGAGATCATGATTGGAGGAATCACAACTACAAATATAAACAATTGTTTAATAAACTCAATTTAACTTTTTAGAACTGTTAATATGAATGAAAACAGATACAACTATAAACAATCATAAGACAAATTCAGCTTTTTAGAATTTTTTAACTGCAGATTAATCAGAAAAATTGCAAATCATATTGTGTATTAATATCACGTATTTAGGCATATATATATTTAATACAATAAAATTTGCTACAGTGAGCCAGTGTTTTCACTACAAATTTTGATAGGGGGAGATTTTAGAATTATAGACGGAGAGAAAATTCGGCTGAAAGTCAGAAAGCCCCCAGTGGGTTCAGTGAAAAGCCCTGGTAAGGGTGCAGGTGGAAGCACCCCAGCCGATTTTTGATTTGGTGAATTTTGACTTGCTTTTGAGGACGTTTCCTAACTTTAAAAAATCTTCTTGACCATTGAACAATTTTTCATTGAGAATGATTCCTCAAGATTAACAACCATCAGTCATTTTCCATTGTTATTTCTGAGAAAGATGTCACATGGTTCTGCAATTTTTCAGGTCAAAGATAAATGTACAAGTTTGGTAGGTAGTAGAAATAAACTTGATCATTCAGAAAAGAAATATGGTCAGAAACTAATACCATGCTTTTTTGTATACATGAATTTTTTTATTTATCTACTTCCCCTATGATTATGTATTATTGAAAATAAAGATTTGATAATATTGGTGTTTGCTTCATTTCCTTGACATAGTATGAAGTTGTATCAGCATTCAGATTCTTTGCAGTTTTTGAATAATTAAAATAGCATCATTATAAATTTCTTATCTTAAAGCTTATATTATCATATTAAATGCACATTTAAAGAATATACTTGTTAATTTGCTAGCCTTTTCTATATTGTTACTGTAATTTCACTCTTAAGATTTTGAAATAAAGTATGCATTTAACTTTTTTTAATAACAGAAAAGAACTTTCAAAGTAAGTAATATTCAAAAACTGATTGTTAATGTAACCATCAATACAAAATGAAGAATGAAAGTTGTCAAAGATTCGTACATTTCAATAAACTTTTTATTTTGAAAATATACAATCACAAATGATCAAACCCCCATAAAATATTTTAAGGGAGAACTCAAGCATGTGTTTCAGAAGGGGATAGACAGTTCCTTATATTCATAGTCATAGACATCTGCATATACTTAGTCTATAGTTTGACAGTCTAGATACTTTTTCATGTTAATGCATATAGATGTATATCCCATGTCCTCAAACAGAAAATCAAAATAATGTCAGACAGGGGACTCTTGAAAATGACTAGAGACATTGAATATTTGCAATATCATTCGAGATATTCGAGTCAGAACTTTAAAAGAAATGTGGCATCTTACTGGCCCAGTTCCCGAAATGAACATTTGAATTTACTGGTCTGAATCATATTCCTGCAATTTATTTTATATACAAATGTAGTTTTAAATAAAAACTGAACATATTTAGTGGTCTGAACAATTAAACTAAGTTTTACTGATCTACTCTTGGGCTGGTGCTCATCGTATTCGGTAGTACCCACGTGGTAGTACCCCCTTTTTCCATACCGATAGAACGTTACAAGATCAGACCATGCTTACTTTAATAGAAAACATAACCGTGGGTAATATTCCCTTCACTCTTTCAATCAATTAATTCAAATTATTTTAATCACTATCATCCTTTTGCTTTTTTTGGACAAAAGTTCAATATTGATTTCTGCCGCTTCGTCGATGTTATCAATGTCATTCGGACCGAAGCTATAGTCGGCCTCAAATCTTCTGTTGGAATGATTAAACTTTTATTTATTATTCCTACTGTGAATCGTAATGTTTTAACATAAAGAAATAATTAATTCTTCCCTACTTCAGCCTTCGGTCATTGCATATTTATCCTCTGAAGTAAACGAAGCCGTTAGATAAAAACCGGAAGTAATTGAAATGATTTGAGGCCGAAAGAAAAAAATGGCCATCGACTTATTTCTTTGTCACAGCAGCGCTTTTTCATACACGAAATTAAGGTCAAATCGTAACCAAGCTCAAACACTAAGATTTGTTTTCAATCCCCAAATTAGAATCCCATGTTCACTCTGAGAGTACATGCCGGCAAATGACAAACTTACACAATTAAAATAGAAAAGACAACTGGGTTTATTTTTTAACATTAAACCCATGCTTGAAAAATTCATAGCCGGGGATTTTTTAGCAATAGCCGGTGAAATGCGCCGGTTCCCGGCATCAAATGAAAACACTGTGAGCAGACATAATTGTTCATCATTTCCACTTATGTCATACATATTTCATGATTATTCCAAATAACCTCTACTAAAGTCATTTTTGGGTGATTTTTAGTATAATTACACTTTATATAAAAACACTTTGCTTTGTTTGGACTTTTACAAGTGTATTTAAAGCAAATTTCATGATTATTTAGCAGCCAGGGTGAATTTGCAACGATTTTGGTCGTTGTGGGGTATTTGCCAAAAAATATGCCATTTTTAACCTCTACTGCGGTATTTGCATTTTTGAATTTGCCTTTTTTACCCTCGCATGTCCCTTTGCGCCAAATTTTTTGGTTCTCTCAGGGTTTTTCTGTCTGTCTGATGACGTCACATGTACAAATATGGCAGGCGTTACGCTACTATGAAAATGATGGTGTTTCATGTCCATGAAATTTCTTTCTTATGTAAACGCATATGTCGAGGTACAAATGTATATTCGACGTAATTAAACAGATATATCATCATCATGGTCTGGCAGGGTATTTGCGAAAAATTCCAGTCTTGAGACAGAATTTGACCGTCTCTTGACTGGTATTTTTCGAAATACCCTGCCCAACCATGATATATCTGTTTAAAATTGTCATGCATGTAAAAATAATTTTGTACAGCTAGCAATGACATATATAGGGGAAAATCAGAAGTGACAAGCACTTATGTGTACTCCCTGTATTACATATATGTTTTCGGAAATTAAAAGTTATGGTGATGATGGCTTGTCTGGAATGAAAATATACTAAAAATAATTGGTATGCTTTAAACTGTTACTGTAAGACATAGGTTTGACACTTATTTTATAACAAGAAAGAATACTTACCTTAGAACTGATATTGCTGACTTAAGACTATCTAATGGAGCTTGGTACAGAGATAACGTACAAAGAATTTCTTGTAAAAACTGACACAGCTGTTTTTTATCTTCCTCCTATTAAATAGAAAAAAAGTTCAAAATTGTACAACTGTGACTTAATACATGGTGTAGTAAATCAAGTGAATTCTTTATCATTGCATTTTTGTCAACTTAAAGTACATGTAATGTCATGGCGACTAGTTTAAATGGTAAAGAAAGTTGTCGGGAAAACTGTCATAAATTAGAGTACCAGCAGCTAGTCAACTTCTTCAGGTAAATGACAAGTTGAGTACATCTAGTGGTCAGCTGACATCAAAACTTTACCTCAAAACAATTAATCACCTTAATGACTAAAGCTGTCTTATACACAAGATAAACAAGTTTAACATATGACAAAAATTACAGATTTTTAATTCACTTATTGTGTTTCGAGGTTCTATGTAAACTAAATGGGACTACAAATGTATATCTATTATATATAGGTTAAAATATATGTCCTTACTGAATTAAAAGCAGCTAAAACACCAAAGGCATAAACTGGTACAACACTGGTTGTTACTGCTGACTGTTTGGTTCTCACAAAGGAATTCTGGTCTGAAGAATTAATACATCTCATTATTAATAACAAACAAAAAAAGTATGCTAAATCATAATTTAATCATGAACAATCAAAACAACTTACTTTCCAATGCTGAATGAAGATAGTAATACATTTGACATCTAAATATTTCACACAAGAACTATCTTACATAATAAATATAAACAGAATCAGCATTAAGTGAAATAGCAGTTGACAATCACTTTACGGTATACTGGGTCATGTGTGACAAAACTGGCTAGCAGTTCATTACTCTAACCCTGACCTTTTGTTCTGATACAGGAAAAAAATACACCCCTGTTTTCAAATTCGACAATTGCACAATGATAATTTTTGGTTTTTGTTTCAATACAATTGAAAATTTTCAGCTTTTCTGATGTAAAGTTACATTAATGTTATGCTGTAATGATAACCACGAAATGCAGATCAGTTAAGGTCCAAAGCAGAAATAGTGGTTTTCATATGAATAGACCCACGACGAGGAGTGGAGAATATATTGGAGCATGATCAGCCATTAGTTATCATTGATGAAATGAACAAGATTCTGAGCTCATGGAAGATTCTGGTTTATTCAGGGTGGAATTTAAAGAGGATTCTATTATTCTGGGTTTGATTTAAAATAGACCAATAATAATGTGTATCATATGTTCTATAAATAAACATACCTGCATCATCATTTAGAATCAACAGTTCTATAAACTTTGGTCGTACCTGCCAAAATTAAAATATCAGTAAAACATGTGATCAAAATACTCTATTAGCAATATCTAATTATTTTGAATTTTCCAAAATGAAAAAAAAAAGAATTCACCTAAACAAATATTTTTGTGACTAACAAAACAAGTGATTATCATCACTGCAAAAACTCATAATATTCCCGATACAGGAACTCTGAACTCAAGGGTCAGAAAAAAAGTTTCCCCTCATTATCCCATTAAACATAAACTACATCACATCCGGGTCTATCTCTGTAACACACTCATCTACTTTACAGCAAAGCAGTAGTCTGATAAGATGTAGAGTACAACTTTCAATCAAATTTCACCTACATTTCTTGTTTTAAAAACTATATGAGCTTTTATCTCATACATCAAAATAACAATTTTATTAAAAATCATAAAAACTACAGAAATAAGGTCACAATATTTACAGAATCATTGTCATCTTTATATGAAACCATACCTTTTTCTCCACAAATGTTTTTCCAAATGTACGAGAAATGGTGAAAAAACAGGAACACAACTGGCCAATAACTTTAGGCATAGATAATCCTGATCCCATAACAACTTCTAATAAACGAGGTACACTGAAAAGAGAAGAATGGTAGTTACTTATACAGGAGATTGACTGATTTATCCTGAAATGCTAAACATTTTAATATTTATTCTTTGATGATGACTAATAAGAAATAATACCAACAAGAAGTATTGTATGATTAAAAGATACAGTGAAAAACTTTCTACATAAACTTACTACTAACTAACTTTAATAACCACTAACATTTTGTTTATATGAGACAAATGTAAAGATTAAACAGGTTAAATTACAAAGTTTTCATTTTGATGGTCAGTTTACACATATTTCACTTTACCAGAGAGCAAAAGATTTAGATATTTGTGCATAATTCCATTTAAATTTGCATACTGCAGCTTCTTTGCAATTCATTGAACGAATCAACAACATTTTAAAAGTTTACACATCAACAATTTCAATCAGCTAAGGTGTATTCATCTGCCACATGCATAGATCTTTTGGTGGCATTTTGTTAATGTTTACTCTTTGATAATCAATGAATGAATATGGCACTCTGTCATGTTTTCCTTTTTGACTGCAACAGTCTTCGAACTTAGTCACAAGCCCGACGGTCCTGGCCAGTAAAATCGGCCACAGACTTCTAGAATATCGCAAGTGAGAAGACCGATGGGCATGTGTGTCAAAAGTGACCAGAGATTCCCAAACATGCCGGTCCGACTGTCTAAAATACTGGGTTTGTTGTATAAAAGAGCCCTTTTGATCTCCAATTTGTCCATAATTTATTTTGATTAAAACTAAAGTAAAACGGCAGAGCAAAACTCTTTTTATTGTATCATTTATCGTTCTTCCATGCTAGTATGATGAAGTTCAAGGACATTGACAAAATTAAAGTCGCAATCTCAGAAACGCTTTAATGAACGAAAATATCAATATTTGAAATATAAGAACAAGAATCACTCCGGACCGGATATCAATTTGGCGCCAAATTTAAACTTGTATTTTGTGAAAAGTACGATAGAGGACTTGATTTAGGCTTTTGGGAAATATTGAAACCTTTGAAATGGACAAATGAAATATTACAAGCTTTTTCCTGATTAAGACAAATGGTTGAAAAGATCCACTAAAATTTTTATATCTGAAATTCTCTGTGAATTTAAATAAAATACTTTGCTTTATTTATATAAAAAAAAAAAAATTCTACAAAATGTTTACTTGAAAGCAGACTTGTTTAAACAAACAATGTTCAGAAAAATATATATACAAAAACTGTACAGTTAATTTGCACTACGAAAATGAGAAATGGAAAATTGGTAGCCCTTGGTTGAAAGCAACCACTGCAGGAAAAGCTTGATATTTTTGTGAGACAATAGACAATTAGCTGCCAATTGATAATAAACATGTGAAATTATTTTTGTTTTTATTCGGGCCAGTAAATTTGCGTTCGGACTCCTGAATTCTACAACTCAAGAAGTCCAAATGGCTTGTGGGTCAAAAAGTTTTTCATGAAGACTGCTGCAAAAATGGATTGATCATTATTGAATCAGTTTTCTTTTTGTTCAAATTTAAAATGGCTAGAAGTAAACTGTGTCCTCATATTACAATCAACTTTCAAAGCATATTTAATAGGTTTTAACAAAAAAAACATGCTAGCACTTACAATCTGTAAAATGTCAGGAAAAATCATGTTACTTACAAATTATTGACTACCCAGTTAAAACTATCCCAGGGCTCAAACCATTCCTGTGATAAATGTTCCTGGAAACGATAAACCAAGTAAGACAGGTCTCTACTGTCTCCTATTATAGTATTCAGATCTGTTAGTTGAGAACTTGATTTAGGAAACTGACATTCTGTAAAATAAAAATAGAAGATAAATAAAACATTAACAGTTTAATAATAAAATGAATGGTTAACTGTAAGGGGAAATAACTCTCATTCAATCCTATCACAGTCTATATTTGTGACCAAGGTCAGCTATCTAAACAACAAAATTCTTAACTGATATTGTTTGAAACTCTATAATGAAATAAGTATAATAAATGACCTCTCAGATATTAATGTAAACTTGGACTTGATTGATTGATTGTTGTTTAATGTCAAATGAGAAGTATTACATGAAAACAAGTTACAAACATTGTCATGTATAGTTAAACAGGTGGCAACGGAACAGGCCAAGGACCATTTTCTGTTTAGTTATGCAGTTAGGTTCATGTTGTGCTCAGATAATACATAAGTGTGTCATCATTTCTATATATAAACTCACCATCTAAATCAGGAATATCATAGCTTAAATCTTTGTTTAGGTATGGTCCTGATGATATCACAGACAAATAAAGGAATGTCACTAATTCTCGTAACGATGATAATAATAACAAAAATCGACCTTCATTTAATGGAATTGTTTTACTTGATGAGGCTCTCCTCGCTCCAGCAGCACACTGAAACATAAAATATCAATATCTACATATCTTATAATAATGATAACACATGTTAATCTGACAGTTCAAAATAAAAACAAAGTCTTCAACGTTTTGGTCACATAGCCGCCATCATCAAGAAGATAGTTTTTTCCCTCATACATTTCAATTTTGGAATTCAAGACCCTATAGAACATGACATCTACATTTGTACAAGATTGAATTGCCAGTTTACAAGGCAAGGGGCCATTGTGGTTATGATTGCATGGTAGTTGGATTTATAACTACCTATACAATCTGTGCCTATCACCACTAAACGTTGTGACTTCGAATCTCGCTCAGGCAAGATGTACTCGTTACAACATTATGTGATATATTTTGTCAGTGACTTGCGGCAGGTTGGTCGTTTTCTCCGGGTACTCCGGTTTACTCCACCAATAAAACTGAAAGTCACAATTTAACTGAAATATTGTTGAAAGTCCTGTAAAACACCATAACCCTAACCCCCATCTTACAAGGATATGTTGAAAGTTCTGTTAAACACCATAACCCTAACCCCCATCTTACAAGGATATTTCATGACAAATACAACAATATTTCAGTTGCTGGTTCTTTAGAATACAACTTAATTTTTTTTCCATTGCAGTCTAGGTAAAAATTTTGACCCCTAGGGCACAAACCCCACTGACCCTGAGGAACTTTATTAGTGCACGCTTGAATCTGTATATCACAATGCTGATTGAATCAAATTACAATTGCATTTACATGCTTGCTTCACATTAAAAATAATGTTTTAAAAGTATATGAATCTACAGTAATGTTAAATCTAAGTGCCAATATGTGTATTCAAGTTAAATCTAAGTGTAAATATGTGAATCCAAGTTATATCTTACCATCTCTTCCAGATCTTTTAAAATGCTATGTATAAGATTATGCTCCAGTTTGTCAAGATCATATGCCCACGCTGCAAATGATGGTAGGAAAACATGTTGTGTTGCTATGACAACCTTTTCAGATGTATCCTTTAATGCCATTTTCAATAATTCATATCCCTACAATAATGAACTTTACAATTATATTTATTTTACATAAAAAAAATAAAGTTAAAGTTAACACTAAAAACTGGTGATTCTGGATAAGGAGAAAATACCAGGTATTGTGACATGCCGGTAATAAAGCTCAAATTACATACTATAAAACAGAATCTGGTCATTTATTTAACAAATGAAAGTCAACATACAGAATTTTCTTTGAATCATTTGTATCAAAGTTTTAAGTGTAAATATATTCAAAGAACCTATCCAAGTAAATCTACATTATCATATTAACAATAAAACAAATAAATTTTGTATTTCTTAAACAAAATAAATAATTCTGAAACCATAAAAATGGGAAAATCCAAATTTAGTCAAACCTGTCTATAGTGGCCACCTGGGGAGATTGACAAAATGACCACTATATACAGGTGACCTTGTTTACATTTATTGTTGATGAAATTATCTCAATATATGATATGAATGAAGCATATAAATAAATAAAAGAACCGCCTAGCGCATGAATGCACAACGTATCCCCCCACACTTGCATAATATTTAGTTTTATATATTTATAGAAAGCAGCCTTGCAGTCTTAATGTATAACATACTTACAAGCCACATGCAAAGATTATTCAACTCTATCCATGTTTACTAAAGTTATCACATAAACAAGATACAATTCTCAAAATTGGTGATTTTTCAACCAAAAACTAACATTTTCCCCCAAAACCCTTGCTTCAAATATTTCCATGTTAGAACCCACCCAAGGTAATGATAATTACAAGTTACTTGCAAAATATTATTCAAATCTATCCTAAGTTATCGCGTAAACAAGACACAATTCTCAAAATTGGTGATTTTTCAACCAAAAACTAAGATTTTCCTCCAAAACCCTTGCTTCAAATATTTCCATGTTAGAACCCATCAAAGATAATGATAATTACAAGCCACATGCAAAAAATTATTCAAATCTATCCATGTTTACTGAAGTTATTGCGTAAACAAGACTCAATTCTCAAAATTGTTGATTTTTCAACCAAAAGTTAAGATTTTCCCCCAAAACCCTTGCTTCAAATATTTCCATGCAAGAACTCGTCCAAGATAATGATATTTACAAGCCACACGCAAAAAATTATTCAAATTTATCCATGTTTACTAAAGTTATCGCATAAACAAGACAAAATTCTCAAAATTGGTGATTTTTCAACCAAAAACTAAGATTTCCCCCCAAAACCCTTGCTTCAAATATTTCCATGTTAGAACCCATCCAAAATAATGATAATTACAAGCCACATGCAAAAAATTATTCAAATCTATCCAAGTTATCGCGTAAACAAGAAAGTGTGACGGATGGACAGACAGACAGACGGACGCTATTACTATATCCCCTCACCGCTATCGTGGGGGGATAATAATAAAATCAATTATGAAAGGTGCCTTCCTTTTTTTATTTGTGTCAGTGTGAAAATATACTTAATACATCTAATGACAAGAGGAAGACACACAGTGGACTAATTGTCTCAGAACAATCATCATCTATATAGACTACCATCCGACATCTTATTACCAATGAGGTCAACTTGTGTTCCAAGATTGTGGCAAGGTGTGTTTGACTTGTTTCTATAGCTACAGAGTCTGCCATGTGGTAACATGAAAACAAATGTTCAATCAAGTTATTAGAGACAATTAACTGACCTGGGAATATTTATCAGGATTCTGTATAAATCCTACTATAAGTCCTAAACTTCGTATCACAGCTTCTCGTACATCATCGTCTTTATCATCCATCAACATTTGTTGTAACATTGATAAAACCAGTGAACTCAGGATATCATTCTGGTAATAAAAATATGTAGGTTAGTTGTCATAGCAACTGTTATATCAAACAAAACCTAGGATATCATTCTAGTAATGAAAATATATATAGGTTGGTTGTCATAGAAACTGTTTTATTGAACAGAACTTGGAAGTATATCATTTGGTAATAAAAATATGTAGGTCACTTGTCATATCAACTGTTGTATTAAATCATTTTGGTAATAAAAATATGTTAATTCATTTGACCATTTGGTTTTAATCTTTTTTATTTCTATGATTTAACAGTTAGCAACTCAATGTATAAATTTTGAAATGTAAGGAGTATTAAAAATAAAGATAATTTCATGATACAAGATGTCTGATACCTATATCAGAAGTGACATAAAAATTGTGACAGCTTAACCATTGTGACATGAAAGTTATATTAGATGTGAAATGTGACCACTGAATAAGATGTTTTAGTATATATTAATAAGCTCTGTATGATATTCAATAATACCATGGAAACAGAATTAATAATGACGCCATTGAAAGACCCATCAACATCCTTCAATTTAATACCACTAGTTTATCCAAACTACAGGATTAGAATCTACAAATATAAGTTTATTCACAGCTGATTAAAAAAAAATCAAAAATATATGAGTTGATTTGAGTATCAAGGTTTATTATAAATTTGATTTGTTTCTGTTGGAATACAATAGCTTTATAAGCTGAAAAGTATATTCTGGTCATATTTTAATATAAAAAGGGACATAACTCTATCAATTTTTTTTTAAAACCTCTGGTTTTTGAATTTATATTGGATAATACTGTATAAAAATGATTGAAATCTAATGAGGAATACAATTAATGGTGCACTAAAAACTAATAACTTAGATTGAAACATAAACACAACCTCCCTTCATCAACAAACATTGTTGTTTCATTGAAACTCATCTAGATATTAGTTACACTTACAGGTATATAAGGTGACAATGCTCCACATGCCTCAGCCACTAAAATTCTTCTCTCTGGATATTTGTGACTAATCTGTCAAATAATAACACAAAAAAATCATTAATATTGGTCAACCTTCATTCCACAGAGATTGATTGATTGATTTTTGGTGTTTTAACGCCACTTTCAACAATATTTCAGCTATATTATGGCGACCAGTTTTAGTAGTGGAGGAAGCCGGAGTACCCGGAGAGAACCACCGACCATGGGCAAGCAACTGGTAAACATTATCACTTGTGGCTGTGAGTCGAGTATTCCACAGAGTAATTGTTGTTAACTGTCAATGGTTACATATGTACAATATACCATGGTAAGAACAACCGCATCAGTGGTGTAATGGTTAGCATGTGGGTTCTAGCCCAGATCGGGTCAAACCAAAGGCTATAAAATCGAGAAAGCATCAGAGATGCAACAAGTGAGCTGCAAGTCAAAATCTTGGGGCATTTAATTTGTCTATTCACCCTGATCATAAATATATATGGTTTAGGGATAAGGATCTCGACCATTAAATAGTTCACTTCAGGTAGGGTGTGGGGTATGACCCCCAGGGCCTGAGCAATAAGGCATTTAATTTGCCTAGTCACCCTGATCATAAATATATATGGCTTAGGGGTGGGGATCTCAACCATTAAAAAGTTCACTTCAGGTAGAGGGTGGGGTATGACCCCTAGAGCCTGAGCTATAAGGCATTTAATTTGCCTAGTCACCCTGATCATAAATATATATGGCTTAGGTGTGGGAATCTCAACCATTAAAAAGCCCACTTCAGGTAGGGGGTGGGGTATGCAGTGTTTTCACTACAAATTTTGATAGGGGGAGATTTTAGAATTATAGACGGAGAGAAAATTCGGCAGAGAGTCAGAAAGCCCCAGTGGGTTCAGTGAAAAGCCCTGGTAAGGGTGCAGGTGGAAGCACCCCAGCCGATTTTTGATTTGGTGAATTTTGACTTGCTTTTGAGGGTGTTTCCTAACTTTAAAAAATCTTCTTGACCATTGAACAATTTTTCATTGAGAATAATTTCTCAAGATTAACAACCATCAGTCATTTTCCATTGTTATTTCTGAGAAAGATGTCACATGGTTCTGCAATTTTTCAGGTCAAAGATAATGTACAAGTTTAGTAGGCAGTAGAAATAAACTTGATCATTCAGAAAAGAAATATGGACTTCCCCTACGATTATGTACTATTGAAAATACAGATTTGATAATATTGGTGTTTGTTTCATTTTCTTGATATAGTATGAAGTTATATCAGCTTTCAGATTCTTTGCAGTTTTTGAATAATTAAAACAGCATCATTATGAATTTCTTATCTTAAAGCTTATATTATCATATTAAATGCTCATTTAAAGAATATACTTGTTAATTTGCTAGCCTTTTCTATATTGTTACTGTAATTTCACTCTTAAGATTTTGAAATAAAGTATGCAAAGAACTTTCAAAGTAAGTAATATTCAAGAATCTGATGGTTAATGTAATCACATTTACCAGTATCAATACAAAATGAAGAATGAAATTTGTCAAAGACTCATACATTTCAATAAACTTTTATTTTGAAAATATACAATCACAAATGACCAAACCCCCATAAAATATTTTAAGGGAGAACTCAAGCATGTACTTCAGAAGGGGATAGACAGTTCCTTATATTCATAGTCATAGACATCTGCATATACATGTACATAGTCTATAGTTTGACAGACTAGATACTTTTTCATGTTAATGCATATACATGTATATCCCATGTCCTCAAACAGAAAATCAAAATAATGTCAGACAGGAGACTCTTGAAAATGACTAGGGACATAGAATATTTGCAATATCATTCGAGATATTCGAGTCAGAACTTTAAAAGGAATGTGGCATCTTCCTGGCCCAGTTCCCGAAATGAACATTTGAATTTACTGGTCCGAATAAAATTCCTGCAATTTATCTTATATACAAATGTAGTTCTAAATAAAAACTGAAAATATTTAGTGGTCTGAACAGTTAAACAGTGTAAGTTTTACTGGTCTACTCTTGGGCTGGTGCTCATCGTATTCGGTAGTACTAGTACCCACGTGGTAGTACCCCCTTTTTTCATACCGATACAACGTTACAAGATCAGACCATGCTTACTTTAATAGAAAACATAAAAGTGGGTTATATTCCCTTCACTCTTTCAATCAATTAATTAAAATTATTTTAATTATCTTTTTGCTTTTTTGGACAAAGTTCAATATTGATTTCTGCCGCTTCGTCGATGTTATCAATGTCATTCGGACCAAAGCTGTAGTCGGCCTCAAATCTTCCGTTGGAATGATTAAACTTTTATTTATTATGACTACTGTGAATCGTAATGTTTTAACATAAAGAAATAATTAATTCTTCCCTTCTTCAGCCTTCGGTCATTGCATATTTATCCTCTGAAGTAAACGAAACCGTTAGATAAAAACCGGAAGTAATTGAAATATTATAAATGGAACGAGAATGATTTGAGGCCGAAAGAAAAAAATGGCCATCGACTCGTTTATTTGTCACAGCAGCGCTTTTTCATACACGAAATTAAGGCAGGCTGTCAAGTGTCCTATTTTTTCCTATATTTTCCTTTTTTTCACCACTTCCTATATTTTCCTGTATTAGGGCTAAGATTCCTGTATTTTCATATATTCCAGTACAAAAAAGAAAAAAAAGAATGGATAATGAAAACAGTGAAAGCTGTGGATTAAGTTCTTGATATTGGTTGTTTGTATCAGTAATGAGGAATATGAAAAACAACAAAATGTAAATTTAATGTATATTTCAATGGAAAGGATGTGTATACATGTATCTTTAGTGTTTTTGATGTTTTCAATATTCAAAGTTATTCACAAACAACCAAATCTGTATCATTGAACTGATAATATGCAGCAATAGTAGATTATGTTATGTTAAAGTTAGTTAGCAATGTACCTCCTTCAGAAATAAGAGCTGGCATTTGGATGTACCTGTCAAAACAGTGTATTGTTTTACATGCATTTCCAGCACACTGAATAAGTATATATACACAGCTACTTTTGCAACAGTACTTTTCATGTACAATTAAAATATAGTACTTTTATTGTATTATAAATTTATATTACTATTCTTGTACTACTTATGTATTGTACAATTTTTGTACTAAAACCTTTTTGTACTTTTATTGTGCTATTCATTTATTGTACTATGATTGTACTACTAATATGTATTGTACAATGTGTCAATAACAATATATAAGTAGTATAATCATAGTACTATAAATTAATAGAATCTTGAGAAAGCTGTAAATATAGAAGCAAAGAAGAAGAAACATTAAATGCCCACTGCTGATAAACTTGTCATTTAGTGATTTTATTATAATTTTATATTTTGAGTAACTTGATTTATTTCAACAATATTGGCAAAGGTATTGCTTTGTGGTATTGTGAAGGATTGTATTGTAAAGTACCAACCATGTCACCATAGTGAAATAGATCTGTAGTAATTGTACATAAGATGTTCTTTTTCATCTTAAACTAAGAATTAAGACATAATCAGAGTAATTGCTTTTATTGCTCTCACCTTGCAGCCCTTGAAAGGTATAAGTTATTAAAACCAAAGTTTTATACATAACTTTTATTGAAAGAATTTACGAAGTCTAATTACATAAGCAGAAAATGTTTGTAGAATAGCATTTTTTCAATCTTACATTAGCCAAAATCAATTAAATGGTTGGTATCTTACAGGTGTTTTTTTTATCTATTCAATTATAATAATCAATGTCAATTTTTATTGTTAAAAAATCATATGTTTAATGAAAAAAATTATCGTATCATCATTTGTACACTGGTCTTTCTAATGAAAATGGGGAGAGCTAGGGTTGGCTTTAAGGGGAGGTGGAGGCCAACTTTTAGTTAAAGATTAAAAAAAATGATTGTCTGTTACAGTAATAATAAGATATTCATTCATTAAAATGTCAGTAAATAATGTTTTCATGTAACATGTATGTGTATAATTGCCTCTTCAGATGATATATTTCTCCTTTATTTCTCCTATATTTGAAAACAGAAATTCCTATATTTTTTTCATCAAAAGTTGCTTGACAGCCTGTTAAGGTAAAATCGTAACCAAGCTCAAACACTAAGATTTGTTTTCAATCCCCGAATTTTATAATCCCATGTTCACTCCGAGAGTATACATGCCAGCAAATGACAAACTTACACAATTAAAATAGAAAAGACAACTGGATTTATTTTTTAACATTAAACCAATGCTTGAAAAATTCATAGCCGGGGATTTTAAAGCAATAGCCGGTGAAATGTGCCGGTTCCCAGCTTCAAATGAAAACACTGGGTATGACCCCCGGGCCTGAGCTATAAGGCATTTAATTTGCCTAGTCACCCTGATCATAAATATATATGGCTTAGGGGTGGGGATCTCGACCATTAAAAAGTTCACTTCAGGTAGGGTGTGGGGTATGACCCCCCGGGGCCTGAGCTATAAGACATTTAATTTGCCTAGTCACCCTGATCATAAATATATATGGTTTAGGGGTGGGGATCTCGGTCTCGATTTTTTTATACAGATTCCCCAGTGGAGTGGGGCTGAGTCCCGGGGATAAAAAATGTTGAATGCACAACTTCACATTGGCATCTCCACCCATATCAAATATTAAGTTTCTATCTTTTGTAGTTTCAGAGAAATATGTAATTCTCAAAATATGTACTTTTTCTATAAAAAAAAACATGATTTTACAAGAAAAAAACAATAGATTAATCTGAATTTCGAACTCGCTCTAAATAATAGTGTAATAATGCTTCCTACCAAAAATTATGTTGATCGGCCAAAAACTAAAAGCGCTATCGCGTTAACGAAGATAGGCTAACATACGCCCACCTTTCACCAAAACATAAGCCGAGTGCAACTTCGTTGCAACTCTGACAGCTAAAAATTGGTATTTGATACTTTTCCACTAAGTATGTAGCATTAAGGAGACAAGTTGGCTCTATTTGTTCTGGACGTGTTGTTTCAGTGAGTTGGCGTTAAACGACAATCACTCACTCACTCACTAATGACAAGTTACCTTTTTATGAGATGATTATTATGCCTGTTTTATACTACACCATTTGTATAGAGTAAACTCATGAAAACAACAGTCTGCAGGTAGACATGTTGCTTCATTATTCTCACTTATGAATTATTTGTCTATATACTGGTGGATTTGCTTATGTTCTATGGTCTTCAAGTACCGTAATTACTGGTGCATAATGTGCAGGATTTTGCCCAGATTCTTTATTTTGTAGGAGGGGTGTGCATTATAAACAAGAACAATGTGTTTCACTCTTTCCCAGACCGGGAAATCACATGTCTGCCATGTTTTTTTGTTTACTATTGTCAACATGCAAAGATAAATATTTCTTAAATTGTCTGGATACTATTCCACAAAATACTTAAGTGCATCTACTATGTTTTAATTATTGAAGAATTAAAACTGTCTAGTGCAGTTTTGTTTTGTACTTGTAAATATTTCATGTGTTTACCTTTGATAGATATAAAAATAAAGTAGATCTAAATATAAACGTCCGACTATATCTAGCCATGTGTAAAATAATCAGTAATCTTGCCGATAAAGGTGTCATAATTACTTAATGTATAAATAGACTGTCAGACTGTGTTTACACAAGATTATAGTGATTGAAATAAAAAGCGAAGAAACAATAAAATGTATTTGTAAATTTTTATGTCAAGTCTAATAGCTTGATTGCTTCCAGGTGAAGTTAAATCCGATTAACAAAAAAATACAACATATAACAATCTGTTATGATTGCATGGCTTGGATGCTATTTCATCACTAAATAATAAGGCATTGTTTGTAGTTCATTCATGATCATTAATTATTTGGTCAATTATAAAAATTAAAAAAAATAACGGATTGTCGGCACTCTTTGATGTATGTAACAACCGTATTTTCTACAACTCCTCACAAGCTTAGCAATGTTCAACAATGCCTTTCTTTATTCTATATCATTATTTTCTGTCATCTTCAACTATCAACTGCATTAATTTATGTTCAGATTCGGAATTTAAACTTATATTTACTGATGCTGTACTAGATTTCGAATCTATTACACAACATCTGGATAATAAAAACATATGAAAATGCCAATAAAACCCAACACATTTAATATTTTGCAATTTTATTGAAGACGAAAAAAGATAAATGGTTTTTAAATTCTCCCAGCAAATGAAACATGCTCAAAGGACTGAAAAATATATACGATTGATATTTAATTCTTACATTTCCGACTGCGATTTTTTTTTAAAGTCCATGCACATTATAGGCACGAACTAGTTTTTTTCTGAAGATTTTGAAGGCCAAGAGGGGGTGCGTATTATGCAACCCTAATGACGGTACTAGTTCTGGTTATTTAATGCATACATAATATATTTGACTATTTTCAACAACACAAATCATCCATGTTGACATTTGGCAAATAAAAAAGTTCTACATCGAAAACTGCACAAATGTTACATTTTGTATTAAGAAAGTCAGACTTATGGGAGGATGTGCAGACAAAGAAAACAATTTAAGCCACTACCTACACCCACTCCTAGATTATCGATTGTCGGAGGCATAACAAATATAAACATACCTGTTCCCAACACTGAGGTAATAATTCTTCTTCTAACCTCTGTTGACCTACATGCTGAGCAAAGGCTACACAACCAGTTAATATCATATTCCTGTTACAAAAATAAAAAAAAAGATCATTGAGAACACAAAATTTACTGATAACCTTTCCGTAACTGATCACAAATAAGACCAATATTTCTGGTTTATAAAGGAGGCTGTAATCTGAGGAAAACTATTTAGATGGGCAAGTATAGATGTTCCACAATATAAGAAAATTACTTCAAACTTTGTAAAGGTTTAAATATAACTCATTATCTGGTCAAATGGAACATTAGCAAACAGGCAAAAAATTGCATTGTATACATTTTGTCAGAGATGAAGTCAATACAAGTCTAGTAATATTTAAATTTAGCAAGGTTATTTTATTGAGAAATTTGATATGAAATCAATTAATGGCTTAACTATCTACACCTCACACACCCATATAAAGTCTATTAAATCTTTAACTACAAACGTAAAACATGTAAAACTGTACATAATCCCAAGACAAACTTGTGAAAGCATGGAACAAGTTTACAACAGCCTAATCTATTATTGGATAAAGTCCCATAACTCTGGAACAAAAAAGGGGAAAATCATCAAATGGCATAGTGACCCTCAAACCATCATCTCTAATAAAGTCACTAAGTTTGAAGCTTGAGGTGAGTTAGTGCATGACATGTTTACCGCACATGGACAAACTGACAAAAAACATTTATACCTTCAGTGTTTTCATTAAGAGCCGGTAGCCGGCGAATTTCCCCGTCTATTGCGGTATTTTTTCCGGCTATTTTATTTCCGACAAAAATAGATCGGTACTTTTCCGGGACCAGTTGTACGTGTTTTGGGATTGTCTTTATTCTGGTTCCGTATTTGATAGTGTGTGTTTTAGCCCGTTTTTCAGATTTGAAACGGGAAACCAGTCATTAATCGATCTATATCATTTCCGCGATTTAACCCTGGTGAGTTTTCTGTGTTAAATATGTACAATTATTTGACACCGCAGAACAACTTGAGACGAACGGTTGACATATTATTAATATGTAAAAGGACGATACTGGACTTCTACCAGTCAGGTAGCGGCCCAAAGGCTAAGCTGTCTAGAGGTTTGTATTTCATAAATTTATGAAGTGAATAAATAAAATAATGGCGCTCAACTGGCGACTATGAAGTGAATAAATAAAATAATAGCGCTCAACTGACGACTATCAATGTAAATTTTGCAAACATGTACAGTTTCCAACTACCGGAAATTCAGGTCAAATGAAAATAGACATGAACACATGTGTAAATGTGTTACAAAACAATCCAACTGTAAATTCAATGTAAGCTTAGCTATTCCAACACCCCAGTTCTCAAAGCCACTCAAGTGCACAAACATCTATAAAACAAACAAAAGAAATCGTGAAGAAAGTTGCCAAGTCGGAATAAAGGTAATAAATACAATTTACTTTTTTATTCATCCAAAAACTATCTTATATGTAGCTATAAAATTATCAAAATGAATTGATTAAATGGTAGATTTTCATTGATCTACTTTGTTTACAACATACATCATTTGAACATTTTTTGGGGAGTTTTTAATCAATGTAACTGTCCTATCTGTAATACAGTATACAAGCATGCCAGTTTTATTTAAAAAAAAAAAGAAGCATGGTCAGAAAAAACAATATCTTAGTATGTTTCAAAAAAAAAATCCATTATGCCATACATTCCTCAGAAAATGTATTTGCATCAGATTGTCTCACTCTGTCAATACACCTGAAAATGTTTCATTAACAATACACCATAATTATTATTTGGGAGTTTTAAAGATTCTCTAAGTCCTTTTCAAACCAATGTTGCTTGCAGATAAACTTTATCCAAAAAGCAATATATTTCTATACATAAAAAAAAACAACATTACAATTTCCAATATGAACAGTCAGCTTTCCTAGTGAAACAGAAATATCTGTTAGTTCCCTGTTTTACTATCATTTATTTGCTATAACTTTTAAGAATATTTTTTCTGCAGGGACAAGAGTTTCAAGACAGTCTAATCCTACTGTTGGTGTAACAATGGAGGTAGAAACTCAGACAGAGGAAGAACAAGTTAATATTATTGAGCCAAGTGATCCGATTACTCCAATGGACTTTGAAAATTTTACTCCTGGCTCTGATTCTATGGACTCTGATGCTGAAATTGAAAACCATGAAAGACAGTTAGAACAGACTTTACTTCAGCTAAAGATTGCTAAAGCTGTATAAACTGAAGCCAAGCAGTTCTGCACAAATGACCTAGACGACTTTGATGATGAGGAAGATGATTTTGAGGATTTCTTTGAATAAAAGATATAAACAAATCGAATCTCTATTAACAAAAAATTAATCCCGATTAAGGTGCTAATAGCAAAGGCTCACAGTCATTTATTTTGCTGAAGTCAGTATACCAAAATTTAATCCACTGAAAACCTTAAAAAAACAAAAAAAATCAATTTAATGTGTAAAAAGTGACAAATTCAAAGCTTTGTTTAGCTCCCAGGAAATGCCCAGATGCCAGGATTTTGCATCATTTTGTCGTCAGCTTCCGGGGGCCTAGGCGGACCCCTCGCCTAAAGGGTCGCTCGCTCCATTTTCTGCCTATTCACAAAAAAGTTCCTTCTATTCAAAATCTTGATGAAACCACTGACCTTAATACATCCCGTCTTTAGACAGTATAAAAACTTCAGGACAATAATGATGTAAAGAAAATTATAGTTTCTTGGCTTGATGAGCTACCTTACATAGGCAAGTACATGTAAATTAAAAAAACTTTCAAGTGTGATAAATACCTTTGCTCTTCATCTGGTTTTTTAATGAGATTAAATAAAATATTGAGAAGCCGATCTCTGTCTTTGCTATCAGGATGCAACATGGCTGTACAAATAATCAGGGGAATTAACTCCTGTAAAAAGAAATAATACATTAGAGTCAACATATCTCTTAACTATCTGGAAGCAACATCAAATGAGCAATTTTTCAGCTATATCATGGCGAGAATACATTACATTTGATGAGATGATAATGATATCCACTTTGTACAAGCTTAGTTGGATTTTTATAGTGCCAGCTCACCGAAACAACAATCTGCGGGTAGACATGTAGCTCCACTCCGACACATTATTCTGCTAACCAGTCTTTGCCCTTTCTCCTTAATGCTGTGTACTTAGCTCAGAAGCAACAAATACAAATGTTACAGTCTTTGGTTTGAACACACCGGGGCTCGGACCCACAATCTACCACCATAGGCGTAGCGCCTAAAAAAAAAAGTGGTACGGCCAATGTTTTTTTCGGAGGGGCTTATCTCCCGTATTTTTTTTTTTGGTATATGCACAAAGATAAATGCTTGTGCATTTTCAGCCAAATTAAGAATAACGGTGCACCTGGTCCATGCTCCCAGTCAGTTTTTGGTGGAGTCCTAGTTGCTCTTTTACTTTTAGTTTTCTGTGTGTTTTCTTTCAGTTTCTGTATGTTGTTCGTTGTTTCTGTCTCTGTTTTTTTTGCTTCGTCTTGACTTTCGAGTTTTGGATATCGCTTTAACTGTGGTTACCCTTTATTTCACTGGTACATGATATCGCTGGAAAAACTTATTTGAATTGTCCAAAAATGTTTTGTCTATATTCCCTGAAGCAAAAGTTGTTTTTGCTGTACACTCCTACAGTTCTTGTAACATCGACTCGTGACAGGCTAAAAATCCTTTTTGTTCTATTCTACTACATGTACGAATATAATTTTTTTTTTTTTTTTTTTCATTTCCAGATTCATGACCTATAATAAATTTTCTAGACATATATATATATATCCTGAATAAGACGAATAATCACTTGCTGAAGGCTGTTTTTAATTTTTATTTTGTTTTTTTAGATAAAACTTCTATCTACAAAAAATCAGTTTACTATATCAAAGGACTAACCGCTTATATATCGGTCCCACATGAAAGTTATTTTTAACAGACTGGACTATCAGTAAATATCAGAAGACTGTAGTGGCGAAGTTTCATTGGTACACTATATTCGGGTCAGAGAAATACCCGGTAGATCTATCTGCAAATTTGACCATAGTCACTCACGCGTAGGTCATGGGTAGACCAACCCATTCCAAATATTGCTGAACTGTGTTGTATTATCGAAGAGAATGTAAATGAGCTTGACAAGGCTTGTGTAGTTTTTTTTTTTTTTTTTTTTTTTTTTGCTGTAATAACACCCATAAAACGGCTGTTGAATTCCTTCACAATATAAATTAATTATTTTTGTCACAGCCTAATTTGATTTTTCCAGTAATTATTTTCATCATTTTTTTACACATACTTGGATACCGTTTAATTGCATAAAAATATGACATAAAAGATTTGGTTGAATATATAGGGGAAATGTGACGTAATAATTTTTATCTGTGATTAAAATAATTCTGAATACTCAGAAACTATTCGACAACAAACAAATACCAAATTATAAAAAAAACACAAATACTTTTCCTTCAGACAGTGAAAGTTTCATCAAAATTAATTGAAAAATGGCCTTAAAATAATTTTGTTGAAAAATAACATAGAAAGTAATGGGAAAATTGTTTACTAATTGTATTTATACGGGTTTAAAGTTTCATCACATTATTTATTCAGACATCATTTTAGTACTTAAATTTGGCTTCATTTTCTCAGGTACCCGTTGTTGCATGTACCCGTAATGTTAGTCCCCCCTCATGGCATTATAGTTTCATGTTGTGCATATAATTTTATTACCTCTTATGACCAGGGGCACGGCACAAACAATTGTCGTCTCCCGTTGTTTTGATTGCCAGCAGCACGTTAGCATGATCATCTGGTATTAAAATCTGTGATAGGTTGTCGAACCCACTGCTGTTATGATGTCGTTGGAATACTTTGTAGGACAACATGCTCATTTTCGAAAAGTTGCTGTATTTTTATATGATTACAGTTTTTAATAGTGTCCATCATGCTATCCATCTCATATCCAGAAATTGATGGTACTTTCCTCATAAATATTCATCATATTTAAATTGGATTTTGATCACGTGACTGCAGTTTCAAGCTTGATGGATCGTTTATTAGATTTGTCAAAAAATAATATACCGTACGGAAATTCAATGTGTCCGTCAATGATTCGAAAATTAAAAGTTATTGTTTATTTCCGCAAAGTTTTTTCTTCTGTCAAAATTCACAGTGTATATTCATAACGACTCCTTTCCGATTAAATCTGCGTTCTTGCCTCCTTTCCGAATCAGGAAACGCTTCCATTTCGATTTTTGATTTATTTTCACAACAGACGTTTAATCAATTTATCTTTTAATTGCCATATTTAGTGACTGAAAACATAGATGACGGAACACAATATACATACATGAAATTGAAATAAGATCCTACGTGATCTCACTGGGCGATGATGATTTTATTTTCAACACACAAAAAATATTTGTTACACATCTATGCAACACCAAGAAGGAAAATTTCAAACACGTGATGTTTCTCGAGTAACATGTCTATCAAAACCAATTACACAACAATTTTAAGACAATAACAGTTCCATTGAAATAGATATTAGGTTTATATCAAAGTTTGCATGTACATAAAGCGTGATTATTGTAAAACAAGTATAGAACGCCTCCTTTCAGAGCATGGAAACGATTCTTTTCAGATAACCATTCATTGTTTGACTTACATATGATTTCATGGATTTACTTTACAACATTTCAGTGTGTGGATTAAAAAAAAAAAAATTAATTTTCATTTTTGGAGTTTTAACACCACTTTCAACAATATTTCAGCTATATCATGGCGACCAGTTTTAGTGGTGGAGGAAGCCGGAGTAGCCGGAGAGAACCACCGACCATGGGCAAGCAACTGGTAAACTTTATCACTTGCGACTGCGAGTCGAGTGCACCCTTTTTAGCTCACCTGGCCATAGGCCATGTGAACTTTTGCCATCACTTGGCGTCTGTCGTCCGTCACATTTAAATCTTCTCCTCAGAAAACACTAGGCCAATTGCAACCAGCACTACTCCATGGGCTATTGTAAATTGAAAATCTATAATTTGGGGGGTTCACAGGAGTTGTCGTTTGTGTATTTGTTGTTGTTGAATCTCTTGATTCTGTTGATTCATTCTGGTCTTTTGACAATTTCAATCTTTTAGGAGGGTGTAATCAAAGTCCTTTTTTCTTCCGCTTCATGTTTAATCAGTTCTAAAACAGATAAACCGAGGGGCTAACAATTTATATCGAAAATATAGTTTATTGTCTTTACAGTGAAATTATTATATCCCCTAACGTCTTTGTATGCCTATTAAGTTGGTGTTTTTAGCATTTTTAGACATGTCATTTGGGCATGTCCGATGCTCTCATTTTAATATTAATGTTTTAGTTTTCTTTGTGGGTCTGTCTTTAATTATTCTGTGTTATTTGTATGACTTTTTTTCTTGACTTTGTCACGTTCTTTTACTTTTTTTCACAATCATAATAATATTGTCCAAACATCTTCGATTCACATTCTGAAACTGGAATTGTTTCTTTACACTCTCAAAGGAATCGTTTCCAGAATAGATGTTTTATTCGACTGATCGGAAAAGAAGCGTTTCTTTGATTTTTGTAAATCACAAATTTTTCGGAAATTTACGGAAAAAATGAATCGACAAAATACGAATGTATAACAAGGACGGTACCAGATTGCAATATAAGGGTGTTAATTTAATTGTCTGTCTCATATTTTGAACATTAAAGTGATTTATGTACGACACACTCACCTCACCGTTTACAGTGTCACAGATTTCGTCCAGAAGATAGGTCAACTAACCCTTTTCAATCTATTTTGAGTTACTATGATGATTGAAATGTTCCGTGAACTGCTCAGAAAAGTCTTACATACCTTTTGTTTTCATATCAATCAGTTGGAAATGCATGTTGTCTGAACATAGCTCCGAAAGGTTGCGTTTCCTGATTCGGAAAGGAGGCAAGAATGCCGATTTAATTGGAAAGGAGTCCTTATGAATATACACCGTGAAATTCAAATATTTTTGTTTTGTAACGATTTTAGACATGTCTTTGATATCGCGATCATGCAAAAATGATCATATTATATTTAATGTGGGAACCCAGAGTTTAGAAGCGAGAAATATAAGGTTAGTCAATATAATTACATCTATTATTGAGGAATCTAAATTAATTTCAGGAAATATGTCGCCAAATGTCATGTCACACACCACCAGTTTCATGTATTTCAGACATTTTTACATAGACTCTTAAGGCCAAATAAGGGTTCGTCGCCTCAGATTTTCATTTAGTCCAGGAACCTCGTATATTTAATTGTTTTCATTAATTTTTATTTCATTTAATTCAGCTTGATTCAATGTATCATTTTCAAGTTCAGAAAATGACACACATGCAAATATGAATGATATCGTCTATATACATCATATAAAATTGTTAGTACTTTTGAAGTGATAAAGAGGCATAATTTTCTTACTAATACCACCATCATATCTATAACATAACTGCATGAAAACAGAAATCTCACATTCTTACCTCCCTTTTAGCTAACAAGACATTGGGAACTATATGTGGTAAACAACGACTCAACATCAATACTACACCATCTGTATCTGATCCTACTATCTTAGAAACCTAAAAAAAATAAATCAACCCTGTACCATCTGTATCTGAACCTTCTTTCTAAAGGCACATAAAAATCATTTAAAGTACAAAATCAATACTTATGAAATAATTCATGGAAGCCATACTGTGTTGTGAGTTTTAACATGGATTGGAGGATATTACTGGTAGTATTTTATCCCGAGCGGTTGTGAGGGATAAAATTTACTAATATCCTGCCAACACATGTTTAAACTCACAACACAGTACGGCTTCCATGAGTTATTTCCATTCTGATATGTTTAACAGGTAGCACAAATATGGTAGTACACTTTGATGAGAAAGGCGGTAATTTATATCTACGCTTGTGGACAAGGTCGCAAACAATTTATATGGCACATGTTGGCTGTTCTATCTTTCAACCTGCCAAATTCGAGCAGACAATAACTTATCAACATGTGCTTTTACCACTGGAAAATCTTACTGATAGCAGCCATAACAATAATTTTGTGCTTGCACATTTTAATTGCTCATCGCATCTTTATTGATTTTTTTATATGTTGATTATTTTCAATGAATTTAGATGTTTAAAACCTTGACAACAGTGTAAATAATTGTATTTTGTGATTTTATCACCTAGCTGAAATGTGTGCACCACCCATGTGCTAATTTAGATTTTGCCATCTAAATAAATAGCTTGTTTGTTTACAAAGTGAAAGAAGGACGTCATATTAGAATATATAAATATAAAACAATAATGTTCTGGAAATCACAAAGAAGTAATTCTTTGTTGGCTCTTTCCATCTGTCAGTCACACTTAGAATTCAATGTCATTCAATGACCTATTACTGATCTGTAATATGTACATGGCTTCACATTTCTGATATAGGGGTGACCTTCCTTTTCAATGTCATTCAATGACCTATTACTGATCTGTAATATGTACATGGCTTTACATTTCTGATATAGGGGTGACCTTCCTTTTCAATGTCATTCAATGGCCTATTACTGATTTGTAATATCATATGTACATGGCTTCACATTTCTGATATAGGGGTGACCTTCCTTTTCAATGTCATTCAATGACCTATTACTGATCTGTAATATCATATGTACATGGTTTCACATTTCTGATATAGGGGTGACCTTCCTTTTCAATATCATTCAATGACCTATTACTGATCTGTAATATGTACATGGCTTTACATTTCTGATATCGGGGTGACCTTCCTTTTCAAAAATAACATTACACTGCTACCCATGTATAACATTTTGATTACTACATTACCAAACTGTTGATGACAAAATTATAGACAGCTTGACACACTGATACCCCATTACTAAACTGTTCTTGACAAACATTAATTTCATAGGCAACTCGAAGCATCTATACCTCATTACAAAACTGATGACAAACATTATTTTAAAGTCAGCTTGATGTATAGTTACCTCATTGATTAACCTGTTGTCTGTAGACACATGGAAACAAACATCTCGTAAGGCTTTCTGGAATGCAGCTGATGTCTTACTGAAATACAAAATATTAACAATATGATACTTTATTCAAGACAATACACATCTGTTGAAGTCTACTGGAATGCTACTGACCTTTACTTTCACAATATTATTTCTATAAATAATATCAATAAAGGATTTTGGAATTTTGTCACTTTTGGTGCCCTTATATCTCAGATATAGTAGTTTGTCTGAAGAATTCAATAGAGATAAAAAAAAATAATAATAATAAAAAAAAACCAACACATACAACTATTAAAAATGGATTTGAAAAGTTATTGTTTTAGGTGTTGGTCCTTTTTGGAATCTTTGACCCTTATCATCTCTGAAACTAGGTTAAATCTGTTTGAAAATGTAGGCAGGAAACTTCATAAGAAATCCTATCAAAATTGGACTTGAAATAGAAAAATAACCTTTGATTGTTGGCCCTATATAGGCCCTGTTATATCATAACAACTGCAATATCTATATAAACCTATTGTCATACTACATGTAGAGAATTTCATAAGGAACATCAACAAAATGATTCATCAAAATTAATTGAAAAATAAATCCCCTGCATTAAAAAAAACAACAGAATACCTTGGGGTTTTCATATTTGAAAATGGTCATGGCTAAAATATATAAAATTATAATCAGAACCTTTAATCTATGACAAGTATCATTGTATTAAAATTGAAAAGGATCTTTCAAATAGAGCTCAAGTTATTGTGAAAAAAAAATATGGTGTCTACAGATAGACAATAATGACCATGACAATGAAATGATGTTACCCATAATATACTACTATCAAAAATATTTTTGCAGTCTTATAAAAAGTTCTTGACATAGTGTTACTATTAAGCAAGATACTACTTTATTGCTGCTACATTATGTACAACCAGAAATACTGATGAAATTGAGAAATTTTGAGAAAAAACTTGATATCTGATATACATAGTAAAGAGAGGGTAGTATTTGTAAGAATTGTTAAAGTGTTCATTCAATTTGTTCTATTTACAACATCTTTACTGTAAAAACTGTTTATTTGTGTAAGCTCTTTATGATCGTAACTTTTTTTTATCGTGGGGATTGCATTTTTACCTTAAAGCTTCAATATAACCTACCGTGATATACTGTTTTCTCTATTTATTCCTATTTTTAAGCCTAAATCTGGTGGCTTCTCTTTGAGTATTTGTGTTGTCCCTTGTTCTACTTGTGTTGCTTCTGTATTAGAATCCACCTCATCCACGACCCTATCTTCTTCATGATTGGTCATCGATGATTCAGAAACATTGTCACATTGTGTTTGATTGATAGATAGGGTTTCAGATCCGTCTCCCATTTCTCTTATAGAGAACATTCCATTTTCTGCAACATCTAAGTTATTTTCTGACAAGTTTAGTGACACTCTGTCAATTGTATCAGATCTGTTTTGGGATGTATTTTCTTGTGGTTTTGCTGGTGTAGAATGAAGCAGTTTGTTATTGTCAAATTGTTTCCTGAAATAAAAACGTAGATATCTAATTTAGTGCACACGACACATTTCTGGAATAACCTTCATCGGGTACACTCAAAATCAAAAGATTGGAAAGCCAAATAAACTTTGGGAGCAAGTAAACCAAAAGGTCTAAACAGGATCGCCAAAATAGGCTAAGATCACCTATGCCTGAGGGAGGAGAATCTTAGTTTTATTGAAAGTTAAAGGTATTAAGTACAGACTAAATCAATAGACAATTTTTTATTCAGCATATAAACATTGTTAATACAACAAAAGGTTATTCTGATCCTGTGTTATTCATCTGATGACGACTGATCAATAAATACATATAGTTTAACTTCAATCAGTTCTGTAGTTTCACAGAAGATTTATTATACAAATGTATACATATTCCCTAAAATGTTGTGGCCATATTTTACTTCTGGTAAAAAAAAAATAAAAACATAACTTTGTAGAAGACCACACAAGAAGCATTTCAGCCATGTTTGTTTTCAAATGGTTCAATAGTGTTTTTTTCAATAAGATTTTTAAAACATTTTTTGCATAGGGTCAACAATCATCATTGAGAGTTTTGAGTTGAACCAACATTATAGTTTCTGGGAACTTTTCTTTATATATTTTCTCATAGATTCCAATGTTAAACAAAGAATACAATGTTAAACAAAGAATAATGTTTACTTTCACTTTTAGTTCAATAAAGTTTGTAGGATCTAATATTATATTTATAGATTTTACTCAATGGGTTCAATCTTAAACTAGGTAGTGTTGTGATGGGCACCTTGCATTTGAATCCTCATAAAAAATGTATACAGGGAATATTAGTGAAGTTTGCTCTCAACTAGAGATACACACACAGTAAGACAAGCCAGTACCTCTGTATTCAGTTAACATACAAACTAATAATTAAAAATAAAACCAGAGGTAGCATTGTTTTAGTGAACTGTAACATATCTCCCCTTCATTTGGCCTCAAATAATAATTATTTGAACAAAAAAATATGTCATGAGATCATTCTGATACATGTATTTGGACCATGGCTTTAACAAATGCCATTCATTAATTATTTGAACATGCCATTAAAACATACATGTACGTCATAAAGATCAATTATTTGACATTGTGGTATAAATAGCTCAGACCATGACAGAAACAAAATTATACTTCTAAGATATTCTATATAAAGATGACAACAACTAACATTTTATCATGTTTATACCTTGTAGTAAAATCTTCTAGCTAACAACTAACAGTTTATCATGTCTATACCTTGTAGTAAAATCTTCTAGCTAACAACTAACATTTTATCATGTCTATACCTTGTAGTAAAATCTTCTAGCTAACAACTAACAGTTTATCATGTCTATACCTTGTAGTATAATCTTCTAGCTAACAACTAACAGTTTATCATGTTTATACCCTGTAGTATAATCTTCTAGCTGACAACTAACAGTTTATCATGTCTATACCTTGTAGTATAATCTTCTGGCTAACAACTAACAGTTTATCATGTCTATACCTTGTAGTATAATCTTCTAGCTGTAAACCTATTTGATCTTTCTCTATTTTACAACAATCTAATTCTATTTCTAGTTGTGAGATTCTTATTTCCTGAAGAAAAAAAAACATATTAATGAATAAATAGATAATGTAACAATAAAAAAAGGCAACCTCTCTTTTCAGGCCAGAATTCAGAAGGACTGAGACAGTATGATACTACTAAATTGTCTCCCTCAAGAGAGGCCACTATTCTAATAAGGCTACTATTTTCATTGCAGTTACAACATCAGTGTTTCAGCGAGCGCTCGTCATTTTCGTAATTTACGAATGCATTTTAATATTGACGATTATTTTTCAAAGCAATTCGCCACTTAAATGTGTGTAAAAATCCATTTTTCTTCTTCATTTGCTGATTAAAACTAATTAGTCACTACAATGACAATTTTATGACATGTCACAAGCCAATCAACGGATTATAGACTTTTTGTTTCGATTGCGTAATCTTCGATCTCACCTGGCTTGATTTACCTGGTTAAAGATAATGATCCCGACAAAGAATTCAATCAACGATAATGATTTTTTTTTTATAGTTATGACATGTACTCAAAATGCCACAGTATGTATTGAAAGTGGACATATTTTTGTAATCGTCATTCATTGCACGATTCGTCACAATGTCCGAAATAACGAGAAAAAAAATGCCCGGAATAATGAATTATTGTTGCCACGTTTCATTTATGAAAATGTCAGTATCATGTTTATTGAAATCTATCGTATCCATTAAGTATTTTGAAAGTGATTCTCTCGAAAAGATATAAAACTTTAAAATAAAAAT
>MJUT01020374.1:534079-570052 GCA_002080005.1 Gigantidas platifrons | reverse complement strand
ATAATGTGATGGATGTTAGTTTCTAATTATTGTAGATTTACCTGGTCCTCATTCTCCTCAGAATAATGTGATGGATGTTAGTTTCTAATTATTGTATATTTACCTGGTCCTCATTCTCCTCTGATAATGTGATGGATGCTAGTTTCTAATTATTGTAGATTTACCTGGTCCTCATTCTCCTCTGATAATGTGATGGATGTTAGTTTCTGATTATTGTAGATTTACCTGGTTCTCATTCTCCTCTGATAATGTGATGGATGTTAGTTTCTAATTATTGTATATTTACCTGGTCCTCATTCTACTCAGAATAATGTGATGGATGTTAGTTTCTAATTATTGTATATTTACCTGGTCCTCATTCTCCTCTGATAATGTGATGGATGTTAGTTTCTAATTATTGTATATTTACCTGGTCCTCATTCTCCTCAGAACAATGTGATGGATGTTAGTTTCTAATTATTGTAGATTTACCTGGTCCTCATCCTCCTCAGAATAATGTGATGGATGTTAGTTTCTAATTATTGTATATTTACCTGGTCCTCATTCTCTTCTGATAATGTGATGGATGTTAGTTTCTAATTATTGTAGATTTACCTGGTCCTCATTCTCCTCTGATAATGTGATGGATGTTAGTTTGTAATTATTGTATATTTACCTGGTCCTCATTCTCCTCAGATAATGTGATGGATGTTAGTTTCTAATTATTGTATATTTACCTGGTCCTCATTCTCTTGTGATAATGTGATGGATGTTAGTTTCTAATTATTGTAGATTTACCTGGTCCTCATTCTCTTCAGATAATGTGATGGATGGTAGTTTCTAATTATTGTATATTTACCTGGTCCTCATTCTCTTCTGACAATGTGACGGAAGTTAGATTGTTATTATTGAATATTTACCTGGTCCTCATTCTCCTCAGATAATGTTACGGATGTTAGTTTCTAATTATTGTATATTTACCTGGTCTTCATTCTCTTCTGAGAATGTGACGGATGTTAGTTTGTAATTATTCTGTAATAAGTATTCATTAACCAGGAAGTTTATTGCTTTTCTTTCTAACGGTCTTATTGGATCGTCTTTATTTGGTGTAATGTTATCTTCATTTACTTGTTCAGTAGGATTCAAATCTGTTTCTGCAAAAATAATTTCATTGGTTTAACAAAGTTACAAGGGTCACTGGTAAATATCTGATTTTGTGATGATATTTGTCAATTATTGTATGAAAAGACGTACAATATAAGTTATAATGATATCATTGTGGGATCTTCTTCAAAAAAATTCTATCAATAATCTACAATCAAGATGATTAGATCTGAGCTGTAATTTGTATAAAACATTTGACCTGTGATGTGTCACAGCATTTTCATCTTGATTTCCACAGACAGTATATTATTTTACATATAAACCATTGTTTTTGTACCCACTGGTTATTAATTATTTGCATACATGTCTTTTTTGTGCAGACCAGATCTATCTATTCAATACAACACTCATATTGATATGTGATTTCCAACATCATATGTCATGTTCTGTTTAATGTTCAATGATTTGGTGCAAGAGGTGATTGTTTATTTTGTTGATATTGGTGGAATTGTTGATTATCACAGTTTAAACTTTCTTTTCACTACTCTTTATTAGTGTATCAAATTAAATTTCTACATGGATATCAAAGCCAGCTTTTATATTACCTGCTTCTTTTGTTAAACTAGCTCGTAATGACTTTATGGTATCTTGGGCCTTTCTCAATTCAAACTCCAAAACTATAATAAAATTATAGAAACAGTTAAATATACAACAAATGAATTGGAAAAAAGTTCTATATATCTAGTATTATATGACAACAACACATTATGACAAGCACATTTTCTATTTAGAATTACAATGTAGGAGTTTGTTGAAGAGAATAGATACTTTTTTGTGGTATCAACCCCTCTAACATTTTACAACAAAATGATTTCAAACCTATACACATTTGAATTGTTGGCTACAGATTGAAGATACACATGTGATACTGTAATGATGGAATGATAAGCAAATTTTTATAAGAAATTATTAAGTTTTCAAACTAATGTATAGTACTTAGATGGATTCTATTTTGGGTTATCAATTCCTTCAACATTGTCCAATGTAAATTTTTGCACACATATTGAAAATGTGTATCTGGATCCATTAAAAAACAAAAGCAAAACCTGGAAAACTTGCATAAAGATTTAACATTTGCTGACCGTCTTGTCCATGTAACATCGAACACGTTGAACACCTTTGCACACCGGCCATTTCTTTATTTGCTGGATTAAATTTTTTTTTATTACATGTATCAATTCTATTGTATCTATCAGAGGAGAAGATTTTTATAAGAAGTTTGGTCATATATTATACATACCTGCTACTCTTTCATCAACCTGGCCTCCCCCATCATCAGAATATCTGGCAAAATCTAATGAGTCAAATGTCTGTATGCTGGATGTTCTCTCTAAGATTAGAAGAAATGTTCAAAATATCTGAGAAAACAAAAAGATTTATGGCTGTTCTCTTAAAAAATAAAAAAAATAAAATATAGAGTATCTGGTGAAATCGTTTAACTCAAATGTCTATTGAATTTTGGTCTAGACAAAAGTCTTTTGGCTAGTCAATCTTCTAGCTTCTTAGGTCACATCTTCTCTTCATACCAGCTATATTAATAAATCTAGCAATGGATTAATGGAACCACATCTCTTAACGGCCTATTTTTCTTCTTCTTTTTTTTGGACAGTAGAGTTATAGATTTCACCCATTTGTAAACTTTTGTGGAAATGCTGACTCCTTCAGTTTTATTGAGATGCTTGTCAAAAATTAAAACAGAAATCTTATTTTATGACTGTGGCAATTGCAATTTTTTACCCCCTTAACAGAAATTTGAACAACAAAAACTATAGAAACAACTTACAAGTTTCTGTAGTGTCCACACAATACATAGATTTTGTATTTTGGTCTAAACAAAAGTCTTCATGTTATGACTAGTCTATCTATCTCTCGCTTTTCAGGTCAATTCCTGCTATTATGCGAGTGTCAGCGAGCTCTTTATGGTATAAAATGTGTACTTAGGATTTTTTGACAAACATGGCTTCACATACAGATGGATAAAAAAAAATTCTGCACATTGTAAACACATTCCGTGTAACACACTTAACTAATGAAGATCTTTCCGATACCACTGAAACCCGGAACCCGTGTGTAATAAAAGTCATTTTGTTAGCTTGTTTTACTTACATGTAGAGCAACGTCGGCAATTTTCGTCTGGAGGCAGTTTTCGTCCACTTTTATTATCACAGGATTTTTAAACATATAAAGCAAAGCTTCTGGTAAATGTGCACGAGTGCGTATGCAGTTGGCAGCAAGGTACGTAAAGGTGAAGTCTTGGTCATTTGTAATCCTTATACAAAAAGTTAGCAGCATATGAACATTGATATTTTTTTTTCGCCACGCGATAATGGCGTCTTACGATACAACATGTTATAAAAGATACCCCATTTCTCAACAGTCATTCGCTCATTTGATAAGTTCATTCACGCCAGTTCATCAATAGTATCTAACAGAATAAAAGGCTGTTGGCCACTGGTCCCCCGACGCCAAGGTTATATTGTAAGATTAAATTTTGAAACTACTGTAAACTAGAGGGTCAGGTGAGCCTGTATCACTCATAATTCTGAAAGGGGACCACCCAAGGACCATTTTGAAGTAAAAAAAGGGGAGTAACTCTGGTTAGATTTGTCGAAAAATCATCATTATCGAATTTGACCTAGATATTCATGAGATACACTTACATACACATGTACCAAACCTAGTTTCAATCTGACTTTTTGTTCACAAGTTATAATTTGGAAACCAAAATATTAGCAATTTTGAAGTATAAAAAGGGATGTAACTCTGGTAAGATTTGTCGAAAAATTATCGCTATCGCACTTGAGCTAGATATTCATAAGATACACTTACATGCCATACCTAGCTTCAATTTGACTTTTCATTCACAAGTTATCATCTGGAAACCAAAAAGCACACAGACGGACGGACGACACCCATTTCTATAGTCCCCTTCGACGAAGCGTCGGGGGACAATAAAACTGACACGAATACTTCCTGCTTAAGCACATCTGTATTAAATTTATTCGAGTTAGATACCATTTTCATTTCTCTCTACCATTCGTCTATTTTCGACCAGTAAATGGAGTTTTATGTGCATTTCATTCACAAACTTTGATGCCATTGTTTACATCTAAAAATGACGTCACGGAAACTATGCTATTCTCTGGACTAGGCGTGTATAGTTATAAATGCAAAAAATGCACATTATTATACTTTTTTATTTAACAAATTAATCGTTAAAACTTAACATTGATGGAAATGCGAAGCAGACCGTTTGAATTTACCATTTTGATAGTTTATTTAAAGTGGATGAAAATAGCCGAAGTGGACGAAAACTGCCGATTCATCATCAAGTTTTTAAAAGAAGTTAATGATTTGTGGAGGAAAAAGTTCAAACTTTTCAATGAAGGAACACATTTCTTACTATCGATAGAAAATAAATATCAAAATATTGTATTACGTTTCATTCACTTATGACGTCATATTAGAAAACCCGTTAAGTGGACGAAAACTGCCGACGTTGCTCTATATTGATATTTTTTTATTTATTAAATCTCTTCTGACATACTGACACAATTTTTTTTCTGCGCAGAAGTTAACTTTTGAGATTTCGTAAGGAACGAGAGTTCAATTGAATGAGACTAGATTTAGCCCTAAAAAAAGTTGTCTCCGATATATCTCGGCCCAAAAATTATCTACACTTTTTTGATGCACTGGCCACTGGATGCGTGAAATTGGCAGATAATTTTCAGATTCGCGAGCATTCATGGCCGTGCTTGTTTCATATTAATATTGAATAAATGATTAGTAGCAGGAGGTGTAAATATCTAATTTGGTCTCATATTACTTTGCAGTAACTGAGTAAGGTAGAGCCAAAGGCAACAGCAAAGGAAGTGACTGGACCATTTGCATTGAATGAAACAAATGCCTTGCGGTCTGTGGTATGTATTATTTACCCCACATTAATCTCGTTGAGATTAGGATTCCGAAGAAATTTTTGTCTGTATCTTCATCCTAATCTCGTTTCAAGCCCTATCAAGGGTATTCTGGAAATTTTAAATTTGACCCCCCGGTGCATTCCGATGGATATTTTGGCATGGACGGATTGTGTCAGATCAAGTGCAGGTAAGATTTCATATATAGACATATTTTCTAGTTCAAAACTACACCACGTGATCAAAAATCGTGACGTATTTTGCTATAGTCTGTATCGTAGTTCGAGATGTCGATGACAGGATACTAGTAATAAAATAATTTGACATAGGCATCTCAAACTACGAAACTGACTTTAGCAAATACGTCACGATTTTTGATCATGTGGTGTAGTTCTAGAGTACAGTAAAATGGCGGACGATTCAAAGTGAAGTTTGGATTATTTTGTCGGATATACGCTGTAAAAGGTAAGGAAATGTCAATATTTTTGCAGATTTGAACTAGAAAATATGTCAATATATGAAATCTTACCTGCACTTGATCTGACACAATCCGTCCATGCCAAAATATCCATCGGAATGCACCGGGGTGTCAAATTAAAAATTTCCAGAATACCCTTGATAGGGCTTGAAACGAGATTAGGATGATGATGCAGACAAAAATTTCTTCGGAATCCTAATCTCAACGAGATTAACCCCATATGTGTTATGGATATATGTACATAATAAAAGTTTCATCTTACGCAAAGTAGGTGAAGTAAGGTCCTCTTTTGTTCGCTCAAAATTTCCTGGGTTTGAAAAATAATCCCGGAGACGTGGAATTTCTCTTCCCGATTCGGTTAGTTCAGTATGCAGTTCAAGTGCAGTTAACAATAGACTCTCTTTTAGAAGTCGAGAAGCTAACGAATCTAGTGATATGTCTGCACATTCTTCTTTTACTCTCTGTGTAACCGTTTCTTCTTCTAAAATGCTATCGTCATCGAGAAACGGATTTGTGTTATGGTTGTCCGCCATTTTTCGATCACGTGGGATACACGAAGCTGTTTAACATACACATGTAGATATTGTCATTAAAATATGCATTCCTTCTTTATTTCTTTACTTTTATATACTTAAAATTAACGTGTAAATTATATTTACTCAATGTAGCAAATAACTAGTATACGAAACTAAGGATAAAAATTATGTCTCTGGAGTCAAACTCCGGACAGTTACCAGCTCCGGTTCGCAAACTACCCTCCACTGTATCCAGCGGATGAACCGTGGTCGGTAGCGGATACGAGAACTGTCCGGAGTTTGCTCTGGAGTAATAGGGTGAATTAACCTTCCGCCGAACACTAACTTAAGAGCCGAACACTTTTGTCCGTTCTTCATACGTAGATTGTAGAGAAACTCGCGTAATGTTTCGGTTATTCCGAGTGTTTTTTAAATAAAGATATCATTGGTTGATAAAATCACATGCTCACATCTCTCTCAAGTTCATCCCCACCAAGGATTAAAACACCACGTGAACGCAGATTTAACCACAGGCCGGCACTCGAATTCCGGACCCCCCTTTCCTCATTTGGTCCCTCTCGCGATTATGGTATGGATCTTTGTCTGGAAGTACATCTTTGTGCCATTTATCCATATTTTACAACATTTAGTGTTACAACTCTTTCGTTCTACTAACTTTTATTTCTAGGTCCAGCTGCCGTTTTACTTAAAATTTACGCTTTATAAAACGCGAAGCGGTTTATGAAAAGCGTAAACTGACCCAAACCAGGTTATGCAAGTATAACCTGTTCAACAATTTCAAATATTCCTTATAATTTAATTTTTACAACAAAATTCAATGATTCCTCGATTTTAATTGCGATTATTTCATGTGACTACCGGTATTTGAATTTGTCGTTAGCGGATGAACACGTTGGTGACGTCACAATACCAACCCAGGTTATCGAATATAACCAATGTTGCTCGAGGCGGATCAGCCAATCGGATTGCAGTATTCACATCAAATTAAATTATTAGATCATAATTGCTAAAACAACCGATATGTATCATATGTGATTTTAATAAAGTTGACGTTAGGCAAGGACGTATATCTTATTAACGTCCTTGCGTTAGGTAAAACAATTCTAATTACTGTACAAACACCAAGCCAATCTATTGTTTGAAACTTGTGGCAGAAACGTGAATTAGGTTTTTCAAAAGTGGGAGAAACGTGAATAAACTGTTTTAACTTTATGAGCCCCAAGGAGCCGAAAAAAAACCCCACAAAAATAAAGTTCAAGGGAAAAGTGATATTATAACTGGTACTAATATATTATCTTTGATAAGATGCCATCCGATATTTCATGAATTAGAAAGACTTTGAAACAATACACAACAAATCTAAAACAAGTGATGTTAATGTTTTTTTAAATATCAAAAGCAAAACAAATAATATACTTTTTTCCTTTCTCCACCCAACTCAAGATCAAGGATTAAATATACTAGAAAATCGATAAAAATCCTTGTCAAGATGCATGTATCCTCGATGCTGTTATGATGTTTCGGATGTATTTTTTGTTTTTTGTTTTTGTTGTTGTTGTTATTCATATTAATCATTAACGCATAATTTAATGAATTAATGATACTAAGTTGCTTTAATAATTAATATAATACTAAGTTGTTTAAGTACTGTTTGTAAATGTACCGACTTAAAATAAAACTTTTGATTTGATTTTGATCTGATTTGCTTGAATTCGACCTCGATGGATTTCAACTTTCCACCTGAATAAAAAAGGTTATCAAACTGTAAAGAAAGAATAAGATCGCCGTTCGTCCTTTCTGTATCCAGTAGAACAAGTTCGGGATACGACAGTCTTTTTTTTAAATTAAGTAATGCCAAAGCTTGTCACGTGACTTAACGCGCCAAACAAGAACAACAACAACAATGTCGCAAGCCCACGTAACTGACTTTTTCTCAACGAGAAAAAGAACCAATGGGGGAAATCCATCCAAAAGAAGAAAGCTTGGAGGTTCCAATGAAAGTATTAATGCATTTAGTATACAAGAGTCAAACACTATTCCAGGGAATAACATAAGAAACAGTAAAAATGTTTCAGACTCTCGTCCTGAAAATGCTGTTATTCAGACGCCTTCCACAGGAAAATGCTCTAGCCACAAGAGAAACAAATCTAACAAAAAAGGGACACATAAAAGCAAATCTCAGTCCGGTCAACCACTTTTAAAAGACATATTGAGCAATGATGGTTCTGTATCGGACAAGGACGATTATCGCCAGGCTCTGATGGAAGAAGTAACCTCAGCTTGGGACGAACATGATGGTGTGCAATTGACACCTAGTAAAAGAGAAAAAGATCCACATGATTCTGATTCAGAAATTTCTCAAGGATCAATAAAAAGAACAAGATGTGGTTCTAAGAAAATTGAAATAGAAGAAGCTGCTATGAAAGATACTGGAGACAAAATTATGCAGTCCAAAGCAAGAAAACAGTTGATGTTGAAGCAGGTATAAAGAAGGGTACCAGTTCTAGACCCTCGCTCGGAAAGGGATCAATTGTACTTGGCGACAACAACCCTAACCCTAATATAAGGTTGTTGTCGCCAAGTACAATTGATGCTTGGAAAGTACCAATCACGATATCACCTGAATTTTCATGCAATTTTTTTCATAACATGTTTCAAATGCACGAAAATTCTTGTGTGTTTGCTCTGTTCATGCATTTTGGCAAGATAGGGTTGTCATATTGACTTGATTTTTTTTGGGGTCAGATGATTAATTTGCCTCATTTGTGCTTTGTTTTTGATTATTGGAAAATTGAGATGTACATCGCTTTCAAAAGTAGGTGGAAGACGGCTATATTCCACCTGTTATTAAAGGTCTTGAGCCTCCTACTTTGACCTTTTTTTTTCATAAGCAAAACGCACAAATATCCACCTACTTTGTAGTCATTGTAAGGAATTCTAGACACTTCGGCACCTATGTGAGACATTTCGGTACCAAGACACTTGTGTTTTTTTCTTTGATTTTACGTACAAAACTCGTGAATCATGAATCACACTAAATATTTCAAAGTTATCAGAAAAAAAAATGGAGAAATTCTCTGTTTTAGCTATACAAATTCCATGAAAATCCACAGGCGCTTGTGTAGAGTCAAAAATTTGCTCGCTATGTACCGAAAATATTTTGGGTACATAGCGAGCATATTTTTGACTACACAAGCACCTGTGAAAATCTGACAAAAATTATTTCTTGCCTATTTTGTAAATAAAGTGAAGTAGGTTCTAAAAACAATAAAAATCCATCCACATAATTTTCTTATCGTTATATGTTTAAAGATCAAACAATCAACAATGCAAACAAAAGCTATAAACATTTGATCACTGCTTTTGATCTTAATTAAGAGAGTTAATAATGGCTTCTTTTAAAGAATATTTAAATCAATTATGTTTTGATTGCATTTAAACGGTCATTGATGTTTTTTTTTTTTTTAACTTTCTTTGATTTTATTTAAAAAAAAGCTAATCACGTTTGTTTGAAAGAAAATGCGGTGCCGATTTGTCCTGGTATCAATTTGTCTTGATACCGAACTGTCTTTTTCAATGGGTGCCGAACTGTCTTGTTACCATTGTAAGCACCTACTTTAAAAACTTTTGAAAGCCCTGGATGTAGCAATAGCACTCACAACTTTTCAGGCTCTTTATGGTCTCTGATTTATTTGCTCATTTACACTTTTTGGTTGTGATTTTCTGTTAAAGATGGTAAATAATGTCTCCATTGTATAATGGTTAATGTAGGTCTACTTGCTTTTCTTGAGGTACATTGTGTTCAATGTCCACATTGGTCAAACCAATTCAAGTGCTATGAAATTGGTGTAAACATGTATTAGTAGCCTCTTTCAGTGAATAGGAAATCTAAAAAACATTATGGACAAGTCAACAGTGACCTGTTGATATTGTAGAGGCTAGGTCAATTTTATTTTATTTTTCAGCTTATGATGTTTTTTTCTGAAACATACATGTAGTACAGATATTTACAACATACCAACAGTTGTAAAAGAAATCGAGATCATTAAAATGAAATATACAACTGAACATAAATTATATATATATAAGTGATTGATAATACCTTTGGAAATGACTATACTTATATTTACCTGAAATATATTTGTTTTCCTAGGTTGAAAAGATTGATAATATACCAGAAGAAAACACAGCAATGACAAAGCCTGAAACTCCATCATCTTTCTCAAACGAAAGCAAGAAAATGAGTGATATTCCATGCCCAATGTCACCAAGGTTAAAGAAAACCATTGAAAAAGTTAGACAACTTGCAAGTACAGAGAAGGTATTTACAAAACATGGGATATATGTGAAAAGTGACTGCTTTCCCATTCAATACAGTGCAGGGGTGTGGAATTGCCATGCCCGACTCGCCCGACTCGTACATAGAACCTGCCGGACAAGTAGATTTTCCTGGCTAGCTTGTCCGGGGACAAGTAAATATCAACAAATAAAAATAATTTCTTATTAAAATATTCTGGAAAGACAATTTCTCAAATGATATATCGTAAAATATTGACGGTTAGATAAATGCTTTATGTGTTTTTTTTTATTGGAAACCATCGCGTCAGTGGTGTTCCGAAAGCAGCTAAAAATAACCAGAATTGTACAAGTTCTAAGTTGAGTATTACGACCCGATTGCAATGATAATTGTACTGCATTCACTTAACGAAAACCGGGATCGTGTAACAGGTTTTTATTGATGTTCCGAATGTGACGTTTCCTTGCTTGTCCATGGCTTTTCGTAAAAAAACAGGGCCTAACATCCGTGAACATACATTGTATAATACAAATCAAGTTGCAGTCGTTACAATGGATAAATATTTAATAATAAAAAAGGCTGGAAAGGTTCTATTCACAATGAGAAAGTTAACAAACGGTAAACTCTAGCGGGAAAAGACACATAATTTGTGGAAAAACACCCAACAGCGGCAACGGATTGTTCAGTCAAAGTGGCCAGCCGATTTCACATGGCTACTGCTGGATTCTGATATTGTCTCATATTGCAATATACAGACGTACAGGAAATATTTTGATTTTGCTGACCGGAAATCATTAATTTTTTTTTGGTGCAAAATCGTGGACAGAATGGATACTTATCTTCCCATGCCCATGGAGACACAACTAAAACGGTTTGATGGATAAAGCCATTGTCAAGGTTAATCAAAATTAACTTGATTGATATGTGAATTTTTTTCAACACAGCTTATTTTGTATCTATAAACAACCGGATATTCTCTGAGTCTGACTGCACATTCCTATCTGAAATTCAAATTTAAAATGGTCTCCATTTGGGCAGTGATCACTTAGACAGGGATGTTTGTGTTAACATTTCAAATTTTAGCAATGATGTAATAGAAAATATAAACAAGTTCAATTTCCTTTTTTTAGTTAGCAACTGTGTTTGCAAGTATCAAATGTTAATGCAAAAAAAAAGCAAAAAAAAAAAAAACAGGACAAGTAGGATTTTGTCCGGACAAGTAACTTTTTTCAGATAACTTGCCCGGGGACAAGTAGAATATTTCAATATTTCCACACCCCTGCAGTGGGCCCAATATATACAGAAGTATATAATTTAACTCTCCTGATCCGAAGCATTATGTGAGCCATTTCCATCACTTGACATCTGTCATCTGTTAGCTTTTCATATTTCAATCTTAATTGCATCAGTAAACATGGGTCAGAGCCCCTATCGGATCAAACCAAAGACTACAAAATTGTGTTCGCTGCTTGTCTGCTAAGCGCATAGCATTACAGAGCAAGAGTAAAGATTTGTTGGCTCTGGATAATGTGTTCCAAGTGGAACGACATGTCTACCAAAGACTGTTGTTTCAGTGAGCTATCACTCTAAATCCAACTAAGTGTGTTGGTCTAATACAAAACAAACATCAACATCTCATATATGACGTTAAACAACAATCACTCATTATTTCAATCATCTTCTCTAAAAACTTTGATGGGTGTGAAACCAAACTTGGCTGAAAAATTAGCCTATTTTTGGCACAATAATGTAGTTGATATAAAAAAAGAATTTTTTTTAATTTGATTGGTTTTACATTGTTATGGCAATATACAAATATTTACTGCTCAACATCATAAAAGATTGTTGCTATTATATTGTGACAACAGAATTGACTTTTACTTTCATTTTCGTTGAAATGTCATAAAAACTATCATACTTCGGAATTTATTTCTCATGTGATTTGTCCTGATGATGCCGCAGTTGGAACTGAGACATGTAGACCTGAATCACTTACTGATTTTTAATGCTATATTTAATTAAATTGCAGAAAGTCAGACTCGCAGCTGACAAGATAAAAGAAAAATTACAGGAATGTGGTCGACTTGAAGAGATAAAAGCTCAATTGTCTGAAATGAGTAAGAACATGGCAGAATTGAAGAAATCAACTACTGTTGCCCCAAAACTTGAGAAGTTTGACAGCGTGGTTATTGACAAGCCAACTCCAATACCTACAAAACCAGTAGATATGTCACCTGTGTAAGGAAATCATTATAGTACATTCTTGATACAAATGTATTTAGTGTTGGGCATTTTTAATTATGATTGTTAAATAAAAAAATATGTCCAAATAAATAAATTTAATCATTATATTTTTTTAGAATATTGAATGAACAATTTAATTTGATTTGAATACTGCAATCTGACTGGTTAATCCACCTGGAGAAAATTTTGGTTATACTCGATAACCTGGTTGGTATTGTAACGTCACCAACGTGTTCATCTGCCAACGATAAATTCAAATTGTCACATGAAATAATCGTAATTAAGATCGAAGAATCATTAAATTTTGTTGTAAAAATTATTAAAGTGTAAGGAATAATTGAAATTGTTGTACAGGTTATACTTGTATAACCTGCTTGGGTCAGTTTATGCTTAATTAAATAGTTCAATTATTGAACAGGTATACAAGTTTTTCCTGTTTAAAAATTGTTTCTCCCATTATGACGTCATTTTAACCCCACTGAACCAGTGGTGGAAAAATCTGTAATTCTCTAGAGGATTAAAATGTCTCGTGCCTTTCCCCTCATTTGACTCGTTTGACGGCTTTTGAAATAAAGTTCGTGTTAAATAATGGGAGAAACAAATACTCCTTCAATTGCCCATGTGGGTTACGATATTTCTCCACTCTCGAGAGTTAAATTAAAAAATGTAACCACTCGCCTTACGGCTTAACTGTCTCGCGTAGAGAAATATCATAACCCACGGGCAACTGAAGGAGAATCTATATACATATATTCTTTCTAATTTAATTTTTTGACAACAAAATGTAATTATTCCTCGATTATTTCATGGGACTATTTGAATTTGTAGTTGGCGACGTCACAATACCAATCAAGCATAACCAATGTTGCTCCAGGTGGATAAACCAATCAGATTACTGTTTTCACATCAAGTTAAGTTATTGAAATATAAACTTGGGTGAAATGGAAGATTTATAACAAAATTAGCAAAACAGCCAATTCACTTGACCCCCTGCTCAGTAGTATGGTAATTTCTGTAGAAATAATCGTTCTCACAATATTTTATTTCTTTACCAGTTGGTTGTAATACAAAATTAAGTATTGTCAAATACATCCACATATTTTATATTTGGATGGCAAGCTGATATGAAGGTTGGTACATATAATAAAATGATACAATAAAATACCTGTTCAGTCTGTTTTAAATGATGTTAAGGAATTTTAATTGTTTGCACAAATATTATCCAGGGATGTTGTCTCATTAAATTTAAAATAGACTGGAGTAAAAAAAAATACAATTATTCTACAATGGAAAGCAGAATAGACTTTTTTTTGTACCACAGATTTTTAAATTTCTAATTTTGTATTGTCATTACCATTTACTCTTGTGTTTTCAGGAAACAGGAAGCCCCAGCCTACGAGAGATTCCATTCCTTAGCCACGCCTGCTCCACCTACCCTTTCATTACCATACAGATACAAACTGCTAGCTGAGATGTTCAGAAACTGTGATACTGTAGTTAGCATGTTACATAATAGAGCTGAAGTCTGTACATTCTCAAAGCTTAAAGCAGCTGTTCAGGACATGTCTAAAAGGTTGGTTGTTAACATCTCTGTCCAGAGATTGTTTTGGGGAGTATCAGACAATTTGTCTCCAGTGTCTTCAGAGTATCATAATCTGGAATGCATTATATCTGCCATCCTGTTCAGGTACAAATCCACGCCACGATATAGCTGAAATATTGCTAAAGTCGGCATTAGACACCAATCAATCAATCAGGTTCAAATGTGTTGTCCAAAATGTTCAAAAGTCATCAGTATGTTACATAATTGGACCTTTTACAAAATATATGAAATTCTTCATTACATATTACATCTTACATGGGGCCTAGTCACAATAATGGGGTAGTTTTAAATTATATCTAACTGAAAATCTAGTTTGTGTACAAGATTTCCGACTATGCTGCCATGTCATTCATCGACTTTAGCAGTGGTCCTGTGGCCCACGGCCAGTGAAAATTTATTCGCACCAGTGACTTTTGCCAAATTTTTTCAATAGAATCTATATAAATATTATAATTTTGAAGTTTTCGGGCCAGTCAATTCAAAAGTCTAATTTCGAAGACTGCCATGTCCTTTTGAATTTTTACCCTTACCTTTAGTTTAAAAACAGTAGTAAACAGTCGAACTCGGTTGACTCGAAATCTCGGATGTGTCGAGGTAATTTTCCAGTCCCGGCAAATTTCCCGTTAGTCCTATGCATTTTTACCTCTGATGACTCGAACTCGGATAACTCGAGTATGTTTAGAGGTCCCTAGAAAAGGAAAACAATGTAATTTTACTTCGATGTGTCGAAGTTCGAAGTGATTTTTTTCCAGAGAATTTCGAACTTACAATATTTGTCTTAATGTGTCAAAATAAAAAAAACAGAAGTTAAAACCATAAATGAAAATAATGTTTTGACACTTTTTAACTTTCCATTCATACATCCTTTTTTAATACACAAATAATATTTGTTTGTANAACGGTTAGCGTCGCCTATTCACCTTTAAAACATGTCAGATTATTGATCACTTTGTGTACATGCGTGCCAAGCGGACTGTCGGTAATCTATTTGATCAGGGATTATTTTTGAAACGAATTTGATGACCCAAGCCAAGGTAATTGTAATCCGTAGGAATATAAATTCCTTTAAAGTGATAATCAAAGATTGAATAAATTATCGGTTCCTTTTAAGTCTTGTTGAAATTGATTAATATTAATTACCGGCCCTTTTAAGTTTCATTACACGCCAGATGCATTTATTCAATAAGAGTTAAAAAATAAAATGATTGTTAATTTTTGTGATGAATTCTAATCAAATGTATGAAAAGCATCGTGTAGTCTACGGTCATCATTCTTACAGTTCGCGATGTTACCTGAACAATCTAGTTTTTGTGTCGTTTCGTTAGTTATATTCTATAATTTATTTTGACACATTGTAAATATTTGTGTATTGATTTTTTATTTGTTGTGTATTGCTTGATGAATGTAGTGCTTTAATAGATCTAGTGCTGAGATCGTTTTTATCAAATATTTCTTTGTTTCTGATGTGGATTATTCATGTACAATGTATACAATATTGTAATACCGGTAATAAAATATAAATTGTCTGATTTTATAATTTTATTTAGTTCATCAACTGTCAACAGTAACGTCTTTGTCAAGAAAATACCACAAATCACATGAATACACAAAACAAACAACCGTCCTGTCAAACAATGTGTTACAAAAATTAATGTCATGACGTCACACTCGACCTCGGATGACTCGAAGCTCGGATAACTCGAACAATTTCTGGCAGTCCCTTCAACTTCGACTTATCGAGGTTCGACTGTATATTGTTATACCCATGCTCCACTGGAGGGGGGTTTCTGTTTTACCTCTGTCCGTCCCAAGATATTTTTCGCCGCATTTTTCTCAGTAACTATTGATGGCAGAAATCTGATATTTGGTCACAAGCTTCATATAGGTATGCTATATTGTGGGAAGCGTTTTTGGACCCGTCAGATTCCTACTTCCTGTTTGCCGAGTTAGTTGGTTTTTATACACATTGAACATATATGCGGGGGTATCACAAGTGAGCATTAACTCACAGTTCATTTTGTTGTAGCTCTGTTGAATAATATTTTAATAGCTTTTAAAAATATATTTTTTTTAAGGAATTTTGAAGAAAAGAATCTCGGTCAGATTAAAAGTGTGGATTCTGAAGCTTACACTCTTAGACAAGAAAAAGGATTTGTAGGATTTGGTAAAAAAACATCAGGTTATCAGTTGACAGTAGAGGCTAATCTTAACCAAGGTAATTTATGTAACATGTCATCAAGCCTGTATATGAGCAAGAATATGGTATTTGAACTTTTGGTTTCTTTTGGTATCCAAATGATTAAATATTTCACACGTGGAATATCTTTATATCAACACTAAGAGAAACAAGTGATTTCAGGAAAAACTATTTACCCATCTTTTTAAACATTTTTATCGTGACAGGAAACCAAATGTTTATTACAAGTTATGGTAATAAACATTTGGTTTCCTGTCACGATAAAAATGTATGAAACGGCACCATCTAAGACCATTTGGGTTTTTTCTTGGTTATTTAATGCATTTATATACCATTTTAAATATTAAAGTAGTATATTATTTATATTTTTTAACCCGACAGGATACCACAAGCACTGTATCGGAGTTATAATATTATCATTTAAAAAAATTGTATAAATGTTCCGAAAATCACACTTCCATTACACGTGATTCACTTGTGACCGGAAGTTCAATAGGGTGGAAATTGTAAATCATACCAATTTATTTAATCTTTAAATTAACCTTTCTTTTTGGATGACATGTAACGCATAACGGAACAGGTGGATGATTGAATAAAAAAATAGAAAATGAAAAGCTTAAATATAAACATCTGTGATTAATCTATTTAAGCATCTCACGAGAGTTTATTTATGCTAATCGTTGTTATGGCGACTGTTACAAAAAGGAGAAAACACAACTTAAAATAGCGTTACGAAATCGGAAACCAAAGTAACGCGCAATATATGACACCTGTAACAGAAATACTTACTCTGCTCAAAATTTTCTTCTCTCCATTCTTCATTATCAATGTTTGTCAATATTTTAACGGCTAGCTTACATTTTTGTATGTCACAGTTGTGTGGAAATTCAACTCCGTTATGCAGTTCGGAGACGTAAATAACGATAAGAAACGACGCATAAAAGTACGAAGATGGACATTAAAAATAATTTTTATTCATAAAATATTTACAATATATCAATGGACACCATTCATCTAACACACCAACCAACCATTTGGCCATAGAATTACAACATATATCAAAGAAATATCCAATTTTGACAGTTTTCTATCTTTATCAGAAACGGTTCAAATACCATATTCTTGCTCATATACAACAGAATCCTGCTCATACAATAACTTGTTGTCAATCAGACAAGTGTTATGATGTTTAATTGTCCAAAGGCAAAAAATGTTGTCCTGCCAATAACAAGCATTACTTTGTTCAACACAATCTACCTGTACAATTTCGTTGTTTTTGTTTGTGATAACTCACTGAAAAAGAGATGTTAGTATTTATGGTGTTAACAATGGAAAGTTTTTGTGGTTAGATCAGTTTCACCATTACCATATAAGTATAAGCTAGTCTCACTATTCTTGGTCCAGGAATTGATCACTGTGAGTAAATATAAGCCAGACATAATTATGTTGCCTTACCATGACACCATTTTCATGGTTAGGTCAGTTTCTCCATTGCCATACAACCTAGGTTTACCATATTTGGTCCACCCATTTGAGACAGGGGGTACATTTATACATATATAACCTAAGCTTAATTTTCTGTTTCATGGTATTTTGATTTCGTTTATTTTCTGAGAAAAATTCACACCAGCATTTCTTCTGAATTATAATATGCCCTATATGTTGTTCTCTTGTTAATACAATCAAACCTGCCTTAAAGGGCACCTCTATATAACCTGTATATAAAGGCCACATTTTCAGGTTCCCTCGAGTGGCCTTTATATACAGGTTTAGCTGTATGAACTCTTACATGTACTTATATTGAAATGAACTGTAACATATGTACTTTATCAAGTCTGATGGATTTTGCCTTCTCAGGCCATGTTTTATTTTACAGTATTTCTTTTACTATTGTAGACAGTGAGAAAGCCGTAGAGAGTTACAAAACAAGACAAACATTTACAGCTAGACATTTGTTAGAGAGACGAAATGTTTTCTCCAACAAGCTGATATCTATAGTTAAAAGATATCACAAGGTAGGAAGAGCATTTTTAATTGTTTTGAAGAAAATACAATGTTACCAGGAGGCCACATATCAATAAAGAATTGACCATATTGTTTAAGTGTGGATAGAATGAATCACAAAATAAAGAAATATGATACATGTACAACACAAATAATAATGTGTTTAAGAGTAAGCAAAAATAAAATTTAAATAAAGATGAATTATGTTAGTGTCGAAAAAGAACTTAAAATAAAGGAATTAAGCTTGTTAAAAAATATTAAGTAGAATCTGTGGGGAGTTAACCTTGGGTGAAGTCTAAATATATGAAATTTCAATATCAAATTCTCTATCATTTGGGGGAATCAATACTTGTTAATTTTGGTGTATGCAAACTTAAAATGATCAAATTGTGTGACTGGATACATGATTAGTCAACATGTATGAATGGTTTGTATCATATATTTCAGGAGTTTTTGTCCAACTTGGATAGACCATTAAATGTTCCAGATGACAAGATTACAAGATGGCATCCTAGATTTAAATTAGATGAAGTTCCAGATATTGAACCTGCGGAAGTGCCAAGACCTCCAAATGTACAAGTGTACCAAACAGCCAAGGATGTTTTAGAAAATGCCAGAGGAAAAGTTTTACCTAATGTAAGCATGTTAACTTATTGTCAAAAAAATTACCATCAAACATGAAAAAAACAGGAATAGAAAATTTCCCCATTCATTTTATAGGGTACTTTCAAAAGACCATGATAAAGAGATATAGATTGGTAACCTGGCATTGATGTGTACAAAGATGTACAACTTACATACTGATATTACTATCAGGAATCAAACTTCAATAGACCATTGTAAAGCTTGTTTACCGTGTATCTTGTTGATATTACTATCACGACTTAAACTTCACTAGACCATTGTAAAGCCATTATACTAGAAATTTTTTTTAAATTATTTACCACATTTAAAATACGAATAAAACAAATGTGGTTCATTTTCAGGAATAGTTCATAGTAATATTGAAATTTATATTTTATGCCAAATGATATTTTTTTTATTATCTATTTCTAATATTCTTATGTTCAATACAATGACTTTTATAATGTTATAGAAATAAATCACTTTTTCTTTCTATTGATCATTTACAATGTTATATATATGGTAGAAATCACCTGATGAAGTTTTTTAATCAGCTTCAAATATCTTCAGAGAACTTGCCCATTTATATTACAAATGTTGCTATATTTTGAAGACCAGATGCATAATTTACAGGGCTCTACAATTCATTCCAGCACTCACTAGTCCCTGGCTAAGGCCAAAAAAAAATTCAGGGTTTCCGGTAACGGGTCCAAAAACAGGTGTTTTTTTTTGTTTTTTTTTTAATATAAGGTAGACAATATGTTCCTGCTGTATATTGCCACATGTTTAGAACCTTCATGTTCTGTGCATGTTTCAGAGGTGTTATGACTATTAATTGACCAAGAGTCCAAGGTGGCCACATAAAAAGCACAACATTTCGGTTTAAATTCAAAATCTGTTTTACTGTCTTTTATAAAATATGAGTACCAAGTTTAAATATTGCTCTTACCAGCAGTCTGATACATGTTTCTGTACATAGTATTATGTCTTTGATTTTAATAATACTTCAAACCTCAATAATGGATTTGATGTTGGACCAACTGTTGATATAATATAAATAAACCAAAATAAAAAATACTTTAAAAAGTACAGAGCACTTTGTAAATGGCAATTCAACACTTTTCAAAACTCTTATGACAAAAAAAACCATTGCATCTTGAAACCCAAAACAAAATTGGGCCAACTTATGCTCTGACATTTATATGTACACTTTAATATTAATAATACATGACTGTAGCAAGTACTGATATAAATAATCCTTTCGAAAAATATATACTGGGCAGACATTTTTTGGGATATAAAGGTGGACAGACACATAAAGAATGGGTGTATAAATACAACGTACATGCATAATATAAGACACATTGAAACAAAATAATTCAACTGTAGAATTTAATATAAAGAATTCAAGAGAAAGAATGTGCATTAGTATCTGGGAAGGGGCCAGTCTTTCTTTTATTTTATTTTTTATATTAAATTAAAATTCCATCTGAAAATAAAATTTTGAATTATTGTTGTAACTTAGGGCACAGACGCTTGTGTAGAGTCAACAATATGCTCGCTATGTACCTAAAAATACCTTTAGGTACATAGCGAGCATATTGACTCTACACAAGTGCCTGTACTTAGGGGAAACCATTTGATTCTGTGGGGATGGCTATGAAGACTTGGTACTGGGTATATGAATTATTAAAAAAAAAATTGTAGCTGTGGTTGGCCAGTTTCCCTTATGCTAGCAGAAACATGCCACAACTACAATAATTTTATATTTTTGTAACCTACTTTGAGATTTTTTCTTAACATATTTTCTTCCACCAGCCATCAAAACTTCAAAAGCATTTACTGCTTTCTTTGTTCCAGTTTCAGCCACTGTATCTAGTATTTGCACAAATGGCATATGCAGTTACCTCTTTTTCATGAGAAGAGAAGCTGATATACACTACAGCTATCACGAAAAACGCAAATCCGCGTGTTCGCCAAGGGCAAATATTGGTCATGGTGGAAAATCGCGGTGGGCACGATAAGAATTGGTTCGCGGTAATTAATAGACTTCCGCGATGGTTCAACTCGGATCCGTCAATTACATGTCCGCGATGNTTTTTTTTTTATTTCTGCACCGTTGCTGACACTACTTCGAAGTTTTTACCGCAAAAACTAAATTTGAAGTCCGGTCCGGAAACGGAAATCACCGCGATCCGGATTTGCCAATATTGTGGTTTGTTTTTTTTTTTGCCAAAAAAAATTAGGGTCAGTGCCGTAAAAATAGGGTCTGTCGGGTTACCGGAAACACAGAATTTTGTTTTTTAGGCCTAATAAGGAACAAATTTTTACTCTCCAAAAGAACGTTACTTGCCATATATACTATATATCTCCAATATGTATTTATTTGTACATAATTATTAATGCTTTGAATAAGGCAGAAGATACTTTGTTGAGGAATGGTTTTTTAGCTCGACTTTTCGAAGAAAAAAAGTTGAGCTATTGTCGTCACTCCAGCGTCTGGGTTGGATAAGTTTTCGGTTAAGTTTTTTGTCAGAGTCCATTTCTCAAAAACTATCAAAGGTATCCATTTGAAACTTGGAATACTTGTTCACTATCAAAAGAGACAACAAGGCAGACGACCCTGTGCTTTGTATATCCAGAGTTATCTGCCCTTGTTTCGACATAGTACATAGAAATTAGGGATATTTTTTTAGTATAATTAAAATTTCTCAATAATTATGAAAGCTATTAACTTGAAACTCAATACACTTGTAGAAAGTGTTGACCCCAATCTGTTGACAAGAAATGACAACTCCATCCAGCATTTTATTTTGAGTTATTCCACCTTTTTGTCCCCCGACGCTTCGTCGAAGGGGACTATAGAAATGGGTGTCGTCCGTCCGTGTGCTTGGTTTCCAGATGATAAATTGTGAATGAAAAGTCAGATTGAAGCTAGGTGTGGTATGTAAGTGTATCTTATGAAGAACTAGGTCAAGTTGATAATGACAATTTTTTGACTATTTTTACTAGAGTTATGCCCCTTTTTATACCTCAAAATTGCTAAATATTTGATTTCCAGATGATAACTTGGGAACAAATAATCAGATTGAAACTAGATTTGGTATGTAAGTGTATCTAATGAATATCTAGGTCAAGTTCGATATCGATCATTTTTCGTCAAATCTTACCAGAGTTACATCCCTTTTTATACTTTGTCCGTGTGTCCCGAATTGGTTTCCAGATGATAACTTGTGAATAAAAAGTCAGATTGAAGCTAGGTGTGGCATGTAAGTGTATCTTATGAATATCTAGGTCAAGTTCGATAATGACAATTTTTCAACAATTTTTGCTAGAGTTATGCCTCTTTTTATACCTCAAAATTGCCAAATATTTGGTTTCCAGATCATAACTTGGGAACAAATAGTCAGATTGAAACTAGGTTTGGTATGTAAGTGTATCTCATGAATATCTAGGTCAAATTTGATAGCGATCATTTTTCGACAAATCTTACCAGAGTTACATCCCTTTTTATACTTCGTCCGTGTGTCCCGAATTGGTTTCCAGATGATAACTTGTGAATAAAAAGTCAGATTGAAGCTAGGTGTGGCATGTAAGTGTATCTTATGAATATCTAAGTCAAGTTCGATAATGACAATTTTTACTAGAGTTATGCCCCTTTTTATACCGCAAAATTCCCAAATATTTGGTTTCCAGATGATAACTTGGGAACAAATAGTCAGATTGAAACTAGGTTTGGGACCAGTGGCCAACGGCCTTTTATTGACTTAGAATTTCTTAAAAAAATACAATTTCCCAATAATTATGATAGGCATTGAAATGAAACTCAACATACCTGTTTACTATCAAATGGGGAACCCATTACAACAAGGCAGGTGACCCTGTGATTTGTATATCCAGAGTTATCTTCCCTTGTTTTGACATAGTACATAGAAATTTGGGATATTTTTTAGCATAATTAAAATTTCTCAATAACTATCAAATCTATTAACTTGAAACTCAATACACTTATAGAAAGTGTTGACCCCAATCTGTTGACAAGAGAAGGAAACTCCATCCAGCATTTTATTTGAGTTATTCCCCCTTTTTGACTTAGAATTTCTTCAAGAAATGCAATTTCTCAATAATTATGTAAATTGCTTGCAGTTTAATATCAGATACGAAATAGTTGAGCGTTCACACCCATGTTTCTGATACCACATTGAAACATTTTTCATGTTTCGGACTTTAGTTTTATTTTGATTAAGACTTTCTTGTTTAAACTTTTTTCAAGTGACATATTCGATTTTGCCAGCAATATCTGGGTCTGCCTTTCTGCAAACATAGCAATACATAACGTAGTTATTGGAATCATCAGTGAGCCATGAAAACTACGACTTCGAAACATCTTGTAATTTACGCTTTTCAGCTTTATCACCCGTCCTTCATCAGTATTTTGGCTTATGCTTCCGTCAGTGTTGCATCAGACAGGCCAAAAATTGCTTTACATATTCAGTTGTCCATAACATGAGGTCATGAAATGGAGTTAAAAGGAACAATTGGGGTTAGATTCGCTTAGATTAAACATAGAAGGAAGTTCAACAATTTCTAAAAGCTATAGTTTATATATTTTAGTCATACAACTTATATTTCTATGGTTACAATTTCAGGTAGAAAAGGCTCTAGAGAGTGTATCTACTACACACCAGGAACCAGTCACACCAGTAGAACCTTCTCCAGCTCAGACCAATCAACTTAAAGGGATCCCACAATCGCTTCTAGAGAAGGTAAATAGCCACTTTTGTTTATATCATGGTCCATTGCCACACAGCAGTTGAATTACAATGGCTTTAAGAATCAATATGATATGAATATTAAGTCTGTTAAATTGAAGTCTATTGACTGTATCTGATCCAGGGGGAATGCAATGGTACACAAAACCTCATGATATGAAAAAGTCCAAAGTTTCTTCTGGATCTAAAGAAAAACAACTAATGAAAATACAGTCTTACATGAATAACCCCCCCCCCAAAAAAGTTGGGATGGTGGTAATAGGTTCAAGTTTTATGATTATCAGTGGCAGGAAATGATATCTTTTACATACAATTCTCATCAGAACCAACAATGGAGAAATATTTGACATAAATTGTTATGATGTGGTAGATTCAAGATTATACAAATAACAAGTCCTGAGAGTTCAATATTTAACATGGCCTATTTTGTGCTATAGTGCTGTCATCCTCATTACAATGATGTTCAATAACCTGCTGTTTCAATTTATCATCATATTACTTCAATGATATTTTTAATATCAATTTACTAACCAAATAAATTGAATGCAAATGCCTTGTTGATGAATAGAAAAGTTTTGATGTTCTAAATTTGGTTATTTAGATTAGAGCAAAAGAGGCTGCTAAAATGGAAGCTGTGATGATAAGAGATCCAAAAGAAGATAAAAGACTGAAGATGTTACAACGTCTACCAGAGATGATGAGGATACTACGAGCCCACTTTGTTACAGAGAAAAAACCTGCTCTACTGAAAAGGGAGATCATACAGAAACTGACAGACAGTTGTCAATCATCTATAACTGTGGGTAAGTACTGATTGAAATAGACATTGATCCATAACTTGTCAATATTACTTGTTACCTGCTGTAAACGGCCAGTACAAAATTCTCCTGATGGATTTATTTCTTATTTTAACTGAAATGAGCAGTCTCCTAACTGACGAGGTCAACTATCTCTTAAAGTTTATCCCATCGTATCAGTTTATATATAAAAAACCGATAAAAAACCTGCACATATGTATGATTGTCTTACATTAAGAAATATCAAATTTATACAGTCTTACTTGACAAAGAAACAATTATAATGCCTTGTGAACATGAAAAAGCCATCTGACATATAAAGTAAAAACATTAAAGCCATCTGACATATAAAGTAAAAACATTAAAGTCATCTGACATATAAAGTAAAAACATTAAAGCCATCTGACATATAAAGTAAAAACATTAAAGCCATCTGACATATAAAGTAAAAACATTAAAGATAGAAATTTGTTTTCTGCTGATCTTCATTTTACAGTTGCCATGATGTTTTTAATTGAGAGATTTTCTAAAAATTGTATTCGTGGACAGGAGGAGTTGGGTCCAAAAGACACTTTTAATTAAAATTTACTGGGTGGTAGTATACATAATGATGTACTTTAGAAACAACTACAAGACCTGTTTAGAGTAAAAAAAACTTTCATCCAGAATGATTGGTATTAAAATTAAGAGGTTTCAGATTCTGCCTAACAATTCTGGAACAGCCATGAACATAACATTTATGTTATGTCAAAGTGAGATGTTGCATCTGTATTTTATTTAAATGTTTGATAGAACATGAAATTATTTTAAGACCTGCATGGATAATGCTATATTTATATGTTATATTTTCAGGTGATGTAGAGTCCCATGTGAATATGATGATAGAAATATTACCTCAGTGGTTAAAACAGGTGGAAATAAAGAAGGGAAAATATATCAAAATGGATAGAAATATTGAATTACAGACTCTAATAGCAAAAGTTAACAATTTAATTAAAAGTTGATCATACATTTTAACCTTTTAATGCAATTGTATATACTTTTGTGTTCAGTGTATATGAAGTTTTAATGTATAATGACAAGGCTGTCCCAATGTTTTGCAAGATTCAGCCATTTTATTTTGAAATGAGATTCAAAAAGGGTACAAAATAATCTGAAATTTCACATATTTGGAAGGTAGGTATATAGAAATTTATTTTCATCCTATTTTGATGGTAATTTTGTTTCTCTTTCGGTTTATAAGATAAGCTGGACTAAAATGGGGCAAAAAGTACAAAATACCAAAATTTGGAGGCCGTTGTGGCCGTGACCATATGGTAGTTGGATTTACAACTACCTGTGCAATCAGTGCCTATCACCACTAAAGTTGTGAATTTGAACCCCGTTCATTGGTAGGTGTACTCGATATAACACTATGTGAACAAGTTTGTAAGTGACTTGCGACAGGTCGGTGGTTTTCTCCCAGTACTCCGGTTTCCTTCACTAATAAAACGGGCAGCCGCGATATAACTGAAATATTGTTGAAAGTGGCATTAAACACCAAAAACGAAAATTTTGCATATTTGGAAGGTATACACAATTTTTATTTTTTAGTCTAATTTTGATGCAATTTTGAATTGATGGTGACAAACGCTTCATGTTTCCAGTTTTGGATTTTAAACTTTTGACTGCAGTAAAACTGTTGAAGGTGGAAGCCCATCAAGGTTGTATCAGCTGTGCTTTGCATATCTCTATATTGAATTCTCAATTTGATGATTAAAGCATGTATTTTATGATGATCAGACAGTACAAGGTCATGTCAGTACCTCACATGTACCTTTAGTCTAGGTGTAACCTCATGACTGGTTCATAGAAATCATTGATAGAATAAATAGAGAGATGTGAGAGATTATCATAGAATTCTACCCTGACTTACATTGGGACAGCCTTGTACATCAGTTTTTAAATTTTTATGCCTTGTGTAATGTATGTAAATTTCAAATGATACGATCATGGTTTGGTTACTAGTATGTAAAAATAGGATCTGCATGACTTTTTTCCATAAAGGAAAAAACACATTACATATATTGTTTTATATGACTATAAGTCGGTTTCATTTTCTATAATAATATTGAGCTCAGGTCAATTGTGCAGTTTTCAGGATAAAAACATAAAATTAATCTAGTCTTTGTTGATATTGAGTAATGATGTCAAATAAATTTGAAAATGTTTCTTTTGTATGGTGTTGTATTTTTTATTTTTTTTTGTTAGCCTGGCCTCTATTTTATGGTCTATTGACTTTTTGTCAAGTTTTCATGTTGGTCATTTTTATACCCCCACTCGTAGAGAGGGGGTTATATTGCAATCACCTTGTCCGTTAGTCTGTTTGTTCACACTTTCGTAACGGATATCTCAGCTTCTACTGGAAGAAATGATTTTATATTTGATACATTTTGTATATGGCTTTGGCATGCTGACTTGTACCGTGTCTCCCCTTTCCAGGTTTACCGCACATGTACTTCCTGTTTACTGTGTGACTTACAAATGAACGAGTGGGGGTATTCTTAGCACGACGTAGCGTGCAACATCTTGTTTCCATTGCCATACCACCTAGGTTCACCATATTTGTTCCACACATTGATCTCAGAGGATACATGTTTACGAGGCATGTGTTGCCAGATTTTGATTTCATTTCATGGTCTACTGACTATTCAATTTACCTCAAGTTTTCGTGATTAGGTCAGTTTCTCTATTTTCATATAATATAGATTTACCATAGTTGGTCCTCGCATAGATCATAGCGGGTACATGTCAACTGACCTTGACCTTCATTTTCACTGTGTACTTAATTAAATTTATGTAAAGTTTATATTATTAGGTTGTTGTCCATTTCCAAACAACCTAGTATCACCTTATGTGGTCCACATATTGATCAAAGAGGGTGTGTCAGTCCAGCATGTGCCATATGACCTTTACCTCATTTTCATCTTCTACTGACTTAAATCAACATAAAGTTTTCTTAATTAGGTAAAGACGGCTTAAAAAGTGATTGTCAACAATTCCACCAATACACAACATGTATAAAGAAAACGAACAACCACAAAATGAATGAGCATAAATGTGGACAGTGCAATAGCGTTTAAACAATTCCACCAATATAAACAAAAAGAATATCCACCACATATAAAAAGACCATGACATGGCATTTGAAATCATTGCCCTGACTTAGGAAGGGCACAAAGTGTGGCAGTGTTAAACCGGTTAGTCCTGTTTCTCCATTTCCATACAACTTGGGTTCACCATTTATGGTCCATACATTAATCATGGAAGGTACATGTCGACGCAGCATGTGTCACCTGACCATGGCCTCATTTTCATGATCTACTGACTAAATTTACATCAGGTTTTCATAATTACGACAGATTCACTATTGTCGTACAACCTAGACTCTCCATACTTGATCCACACATTGATAATGGAAGGTCTATGTATTTATACTCGTAAACCAAATAGCTTTTTAAGTCCTCAAAACTCTTTATTATTAAGAGATTTTTCATTTATAATGCCTCATTTTAAAGGAAAAATATATGCTAGAAGGTGTAAAACAATAAAAAAAATATTCGAGGACAATTTGTTTTAATTAAATATAACATAATAATACATTGCAATAACACATTAAAGAGCATTAAATTAGCATGCCATTGTAGTATGGGATTTCCATGGAAATAACACTAACATGACACCTGATACCTCACTGTAAACCTTGAACATCTAAGCAAATTGTGATAAAATAACAAGTCAACAAAACATCTTCCTAAAGAAAAGAACCAACAAAAATGATCCCAACGCAATATTCTCAAATAAGGAAATACTCAAATTTGATTGGCTGAGAACACAGATTTGAGCAAAAAAAGTTTGCTTAGCAAAGAAAAAGTTTTGTGGCATCAGGGCCAGACTGTGACTTGGATCAAACAGATGTACTCAAAGGACATATAAAATCTAATAGTCCTCTCTCTACATTTATATATATTGTTCTTCCCACATATTTTTTTTTAAGTTTTCAAGTTTTGCTTAATTTTGTAGTGATTCCAATATTGTATTGAAAAAGCAGATTACAAGGTTACATATACAATATACCCATTACCTGATGATAGCCCTGTGAATAACTTTAGGTTACATGTTATTAAAATCGCATTTCTTAATGTTGAAAACAGGGGAGATAATTTGATAGCGAGTTCACAATAAACAATTGTTGCCTTCAGTGGATGTAAACATCCAGAATTGTTAACCTGAAGGGGGTTGTTTTCCCGAGGGAAACGACCCCATGAGGGTTAACAATTCTGATGTTTACAATCCATTGAAGGCAATAACTGTTCTATTATACCGAACAACAGACCAAGTAGAAGAATTAGCGATTGCCATCCTGCTGGTCCGACCAAATTGTAAACAACTGACGACAATGTCACTTCCGGAAAGAGTTGTTTCCCTTTTGAGGCACGCAATAGGGTTGTTACCTGGTAAACAACTAGTTTCCCGTTTGGGTTAATTTTCACAAAACATTCAAATTGTTTCAGGACATGTGATTTAATTTAAGCCAATGAGAAGTTAGTGAGGTATAATAATACATATTGTTTTAGGGTTATGGTGTTTACTTCAATTTTCAACAATATTTCAGCTATATTGTTGGAGGAAAGTGGAGTACCCAAAGAAAACCACCGACCTGCAGCAAGTCACTGACAAACTTTATCACATAAAGTTGTATCGAGTACATCTCGCCATGAGCGTGATTCAAACTGACAACTTCAGTGGTGATGGGCACTGATTGCACAGGCAGTTGTAAATCCAACTACCATACGATCATGATGGCCCCCACATGTTTGTACATCAGCAGTTGCATTGAATATTCTTTTTACTATTTTTTTTTCTCTCAGTTTGTTATAAATAATAGTACACTATTTTTCAGATATTAAGCAGGTTGTGTAAAAATTATAAAACTTTTTGTTTTACCAAAAACACTTGATAATATGCATAACACAAAAATGTTTTTATATACAAAATGAATCGTAAAATGAAGAAATATTGAAATAATAAACCAATAATATGTTTATTACCAAAAAAAATTCAATATGTTACATAAAAGTACAAGTATAATGTAGGTTCATTTGATTAGATAAAATAAGGAAACCAGATAAAGAAAAAATAAGTCATGACAGCTATAATACTTTTTAAGAGCTATTAGAATATCATCAATGAAATTACATTTTTGGATACTTTTCTGCCCAGAGAAATACAAAAAATATTCAATAACATTACAAAATTGTTGAAAAGGATTTGTATCCAGCAATTCATTATTCTATCAACTCAAAATTTGGTCTTGAAATACAATTAACAAGAAGCATGCAGCTTAGAATCACAAATTGAAATTTTAGAGAGAAAAAAATTATATGAGTTTTAGAATAGGGTAAGGATTATGGTGTTTAATGCCACTTTCAACAACATTTCAGTTATACTGTGGCTGTCAGATTTATTGGTGGAGCTTAGAATCACAAATAGAAATTTTAGAAAAACAAATATGAAATTCAGAAAATAAATCCTGAATCTTATAGGAACAACTAATCTCAGAAAAAATATATAATTTGAATAAATTACAACAAATCAAACTAAAATGTGATAATAAAAAGGTGAACAACAGAATCTAACAGATCTAAAGTTTGAATATCAATACACAACAATAATAACAACACAACAGATTAATTCATCACTTTTCTTGATAAATCTATGCTTTATTTGTAAATTTGTTGAATGAATTAATAACCTTTAAAGAATTGCTAGTATATTACTGTGAAAGTACTTTTCTTCGTGGTTTGGTTAAAAATTACAAGTTCGTAATTCGTGGATTTTGGTGTTTGTACCCAAAATAAAATTCGTCGATTTTATATTTTCAACATAATAAGTTTCATTGGGTAGCGAATCTTTGAGAAAGCTTCAATACATTAGACAGATGAATACGGTTGTTTCGAATCATTTCCATTCCGTCAAAATTTTGTTATTTTCGTCCACCAGATCATGTGATTTTGATGGACCTCCTGGCACTGAACTTCCGGTGTCGATGTACACAACAAAAACTCCAATCGATAAGTGTCGTTTTAACGTTCGATCCTAAACTTAAAAAAAAACTTAACATTTTCTGTAAAAGACAGATATCAATTAGATTATTTTATTTGTATCAAAGACTTCAATGCAGAGACAAATACTTCTTTAAAATAAAATTTGTTTTCTTTCTTTATTTTGAGGCTGTCAGCATCATCAAAGGAAAACTATCTGCCTTTATGTATACATTTCTGATACTGAACACCAGTATTTATTCAGCGGTTTCCTTGGCGTCTCCATATTACAGTTACTTATAATCTACCGCATCTACGACTATGATATGCTGACGCTGTCACAGTAATAGCGTAAACACCGGAAGTCGCCTGCCGATTTGTTCAGACGTCAAAACACGAAAAAGACGGAACGTGGTCGGAATTGACATGATTCGAAACAACCGTATTGTAGAATTATGTAATCGAAAGTGGAACATGGATATTAGTGTTCATTTTGACAGTTATAGAAAATTCCAGCATTTTTCGGAGTTTATTTTATCGAATTTGAAATTTTTAAAAAATCATCTGAAATTATTAGCACGTATATTAGCAATTCCTTCGATATAAACAAAATTCGTTTTTATGCTACCGTATTTACTGGTATATAATGCGCAGGATTTTACCCAGATTATTTATTTTGTAGGAGGGATGCGCATTATAGACAAGAACAATGTGTTTCACTCTCTTTCAGACCGGAAAATTACATGTCGGCCATTTTTTTTTCCGTTTTTTTTTTTTTTTTTTAAATTGTAGGAAAACGACATATTAAAACTTAAAACAATTAATATTTTTCAATATTATTCAAGTTTAAAGAATATAAATAGTTATAATATTCACTCAGAAGAAGAGACAAGCTCAAAGCTATCAAAAATATATACGATTGACATTTAATTCTTACATTTCCGACCACGATTTTTTTCAAAAGTCCATGCGCATTATAGACACGAACAAGTGTTTTTCTGGAGATTTTCAAGGCCAAGAGGGGGTGCGCATTATGCACCAATGCGCATTATAGAACCCTAAATACGGTATTCAAATATTTATTCTATTTTATTTTCAAATTTTGTTTTTCACAACTAAAATAAGAACAGTAAAATTTTGTCTCATTATTTTTATTCCAATTACAGATTACACTTGTAAAATTATTTCATATTTTTGATTTTGATTACCCTTTTTCTCAGATTGAAACCACTCATAGTTGTGTCACAAGAGTAATCCTGACTCCGGGGCAAATGTACAGTTAACTTTAATATGCATAATTAAATTGTTTAAAGAAAGGTGAATAATATGTTTATTGAAGGTTGTTATAATTTAATAGAGAAATGTCACCGTTAGTGTAGGGTTTTGAAATAAATTTTATTTCTATAACCGGAAGTTGTTAAAATCTTTTCCCAAATAAGCATTTCTCTCGTTTTAACACATGCATTCAAACTCAAATCATTCATAAACATGTTCTTGTGGATTATAACCCATTAAAAGGTATGCTCATATTTATTTAGTCATTAAAATTGTCAATTGTACCCTATGCAACTGGTCCAGAAAGTGGAGGGCAGCATGGCTATATATCGATGTCAAACTGCTTCCCAAGTTTCCTTGTTCGTTGGATTTTTAATTTCGTGGATCCGCCTACCCACGAAAACCACAAATAAAAGTGATTTCACAGTATATATAATTACATAAAATCATGTAATGCCAACGTTTTCAAAAGTACAAGAAAATATTCATCATTATTTGTTATTTTTCAAACATATTTACAAAAATATTTCAACTATAAAATAAAATAATGATCAATATCACAACATTTAACAGTAACAACTTCAGTAACCAATCAATTTAAAGTTTATCCAATAAGAAGTAGATATTGGCTAATTATAAAAATAGCACGTCACCATTTAGTCCAATGAAAATAGAGTAGGAAAATGTGTGATTTATTTTCAACTTGGTGATTCTAATAAAATACATAATAAGAAAAGTAAAGGTTGATCAGCTGACAACTTAATGTTTAACAGGAGCTCCAACATATGGTGTTGACTGAAAAGTAAAGGTTGATCAGCTGACAACTTAATGTTTAACAGGAGCTCCAACATATGGTGTTGACTGGAAAGATAAGAAATATCAGCTGTTATTGAATATAAAATATATAGACAAATCTGTCATATGTGACCTTCCAAGGTCATAGGTCACATAAGACAGGTGGTTGTTAAATACAGTTTTAATTACTATATAAAGTCCACAAGGGAATGTAAAATTAAGGTGACACAATACAAGCTGTTAGAGGTGGTCACTTACAGCTAGTTTGAATGTACTACAGTAAACATAATGAAATAAACTATCTGTTGTCCCTCATATTTTTTCAGTGGATAAAGCACACATTGTCTCTAACAGAAAAAGACATAAAAGATCATGTAGATTTTGATTGATTGATTGTTGGTTGTTTAATGTCCAGCTGAAAATATTTCATGGATATTCAGGATGAGAACAAGATTAACAATATACAGTCGACTCTCGTTATCTCGAATTCGATGGGACCATGAAAAAAATTTGAGTCAACCGTAGTTCGACTCAAGAGGAGCTATGAGAAATACTGGAAGTGTAGTTTTTTTTAACGACGAAAGGGAGACAACTCGAGCGAAATTTTGAATAGCCAGACACACGTGCAACAGTATTATCAGAAGACATTCTGAAAGACATGTTGGAAGTGAAAAAAAATTCCCCTTTTATTACAACTGTTAATTAAGAGTAAAATTTTCTCAAAATTGAGAAATTATACATCTCCTTTAATGTAAATTAATTTCCGACAAGTAATTCAATAGATAAAACGCTTCCGTTCGACCGTTGTGTTTTTTTAATAATCATTGATGTATGCCGACCCAAGCGCACTTATTATAAATCGATAATTCAAATATTATCACTAATTAATTTGACAGATTATGAAATAAACATGTGAAATAGCCTAAGGTAAAAATGTCAAAGTCAATGATCGGATGTTTCACCTGTGATCCGATTTTAATCCCAAGCTAATACACATGTTTTGACAGGTAAATTCGACTTAACAAATGTAAATAATATGGCTTTCTACATCTCGGGACCAAAACTTTTATTCGACACAACCAAGATTTCGACTCATCCGAATTCGACTCAACAGGAGTCAAATTATATATATTTATACACAATGAAGTTCGGGACTTCGATAAAAATTAGACTCAACCGAGTTCGAGATAACGAGAGTCGACTGTATATAAAAGTTATACAGAAAACTGGAAGGGATAAGACAACAGGGGAATCTCTCATCTCCCAAAGATATTGATTTTTGGTGTTTTAATGCCACTTTCAACAATATTTCAGCTATATCATGGCGACAAGTTTTAGTGGTGGAGGAAGCCGGAGTACCCGGAGAGAACCACCGACCATGGGCAAGCAACTGGTAAACTTTATCACTTGTGGCTGGGAGTCGAGTGCACCCTTTTTTGTAATTTACAAAGCCGGGCGCGAACCCACGCCGTATTGGTGATAGGCTTGTATGAGTTGTTAGATCCAACGACCTAACTCATTGAGCCACCCAGGCCCCTGTTTATTTGATGGATTTCATAATGAATCAGTAGACCAATACCAATACAACATTTCCAAAAGTCCTTCTTACTGATGAAATGGTCAGAGTGATCATCTCAAGTGTGGAAGACTGTGTGTTTGATCCAGATTAGGTCAAATCTAAGACTATTAAACTTGTATTTTGTACTTGAAGTTGAACATCAAACTTGCAGCTCTATAGAGTAACAAGACAGGTTCAGTCAGGATAATGTGTACTAAATGGAGCAACATTTCAGTGAGATTGCACTATAAAAATCCAGCTCAGAGAGTCTTCATCCACTTGTAAAAAAAAAAAAAATTGCTTTTGCCATAATATGGCTGAAAAATCACTCAAAATAATAGGTAAAGGAAAATACTGTAAAACACTTACTATTAGTCTAACACCAAACATGGCATGGTTGTCATTCCTGTGTGTTGCTAAGGCTGATTTCAGCTGTCCATTATCTAGAACACCTACATGCTGTGCAATATTTTTACAGGACTGGAGAGTAACAAACTGTGATATCTGATGTAACTGTAGCTTTGTTTCTGCTCCATGCATTGAGCCTGGTGGCTAAAAAAACAAAACGAGCAACAATTGAATCAAAATCTATATTTTCTGAACTACTAATATAAACCTATGGTTACTACAAGTCTAATTGACAATATTTCTTATTGGACTATCATATAAAGTTGTAACAGTCTTGACCTGTAGTCATTCAAAATCAAAAAGAGCAGTCAGGTTTCATGTCAAATACAATTGAATTTCATTGTTGATTCTGAGAAAGTAGAAAAATTGAACGCTGTCCCCCTAATGTTAAACTTGACAATACATGTACCTAATGAAATTAATTCCAGAAACATGTAATGTGAACTATCTGTGTAATGTCATTATAGATAAACTTACCATGTGAACTATCTGTGTAATGCCATTATAGATAAACTTACCATGTAATGCCATTATAGATAAACTTACCATGTGAACTATCTGTGACTCTGTGTAATGCCATTATAGATAAACTTACCATGTGAACTATCTGTGTAATGCCATTATAGATAAACTTACCATGTGAACTATCTGTGTAATTCCATTATAGATAAACTTACCATGTGAGCTATCTGTGTAATGTCATTATAGATAAACTTACCATGTGAACTATCTGTGTAATGCCATTATAGATAAACTTACAATGTGAACTATCTGTGTAATGCCATTATAGATAAACTTACCATGAGAACTATCTGTGTAATGCCATTATAGATAAACTTACCATGTGAACTATCTGTGTAATGCCATTATAGATAAACTTACCATGTGAACTATCTGTGTAATGTCATAATAGATAAACTTACCATGTGAACTATCTCTGTAATGCCATAATAGATAAACTTACCATGTGAACTATCTGTGTAATGCCATTATAGATAAACTTACCATGTGAACTATCTGTGTAATGCCATTATAGATACAATTACCATGTGAACTATCTGTGTAATGCCATTATAGATAAACTTGCCATGTGAACTATCTGTGTAATGCCATTATAGATAAACTTGCCATGTGAACTATCTGTGTAATGTCATTATAGATAAACTTACCATGCGAACTATCTGTGTAATGCCATTATAGATAAACTTACCATGTGAACTATCTGTGTAATGCCATTATAGATAA
>MJUT01020374.1:485317-522731 GCA_002080005.1 Gigantidas platifrons | reverse complement strand
TCCATTTTGTCTGTCTGATAACACAAAATTACTTAGGACAAATTGTCTGATAGAAATTGTCTTATATTGGACAGTTGTCCTGTGCTTGTAAAATTGTAGCAGAAACTCTGCTGACGTTGTCACAGTAATAGCGTAAACACCGAAAGTCGCCTTCCTATTTGTTCAGACATCAAGACACGAAAAAGACGGAACGTGGTCGGAATTGACATGATTCGAAACAACCGAATTACCTGATATTTATACTCAGTATTGCAAAATTCATGATTTTAAAGGATAGCGGCACATGGATACATTTACTCATTTTTAAATGTGTACATTTTTTTTGTATTAATAAAAATTGCTAAATAGTTTTAAAACTCACCTTGTATTTGTTGTTCATTTCCCCCTTTTTCTAAAATCATGTGAAATTGCCTAAGTTCCATGTAAATCCTAAAATATTTTGAGATGGGCCATTCATACCAATTCATTGTTATTGATTATTCTGCTCTTCTTGCTAGTGTTAATAAAGCATGGAATTTGTACATGTCACATGGTTTTGAAAGATAGAAAAAAATGAACAGCAAATACCAGGTCAGGCTTTTTAGCATTTTTATTCAAATGTATTTAAAATATACATATTTATATGTTGCTACCCCTTAAAGTAGTAAACTTTGCATATTTTTGTTCTATTCAGTATATATTATAAATATCAAGTCTTCTTACCTGGACATTTTAGGCAATTGGTTATGAGGAACCTTGAAGGAGCTTGTAAATATGTTTTGCTTCTTAAGATTTCTGTTATTATTGTAAGTTAATAATGTAAAAAAAAAACTCACATTGCCACTGTATAAAGATGGACAAAAAGGGCAATGAGAACTGGTTGTTCATTTAACTTGTTCTGTAAACTGTCGAATGGATGAATTCTTTTTAGCAACTGGATAGCACAATTTCATATACTGATATCAAAAATGAAACCAGCAAGTGAACATTTTACTGACTTAGTATCGACCTATGTAACAAACCAATCTCCTGAATAGCAGGTATATCCTCTTTTAAATTGCAATATACATTGTACCTTCCATTATGAATGAAAATGTGTTGACCAATGGCAAGCAAATATGTCGCTCTGTTTCAATAATATATGATCAATTATTTACAGGAAACACAGATATTTAAAGTGTATGTCCCCTGGGAAGAAGAACAAGGATTTGGACAAAGTAAACCACAAGTTCTATGTTTTGTTACAAGATTTACAAGGAATGAATTCATTTCATCAGATGCCATGTCCAAGTTAAGACAGGTAATACTACTAATAATGACCTCCGTGGTATGATAACTACATCTACCTATACAGTCAGTACCTATCATCACTATGACACTGGATACAGCTTTAAAAAAGATCTTCATTACATCAATGCATTTTATTTTTAAAACAAAATTATCAATTTTTAACAAAAGGTTGATGGTTTGCCACATGTATGTTAGTTTCCAATGCCAATTAAACAGACCATCTAAATATAATTGAAATATTTTGGAATTGATCCTAATCCTTTAGCAGTGATTCTGAATATTCTAGACCACAACATATACAAACAACAAGACAAAGGGTTCTCAGACAATGTCAAAAATATAGCTGCAATATTTCTGATTGGTCTACTGTAATAAAAAGTAAAAATGGATAAAAAAGAAATCTTGAACAATAGAGAAGAAAAGTTAGAAGGCAAACAAAAAATTAGTAAATTACAAATGACAAGTCGGCCAAAAAAAACCCCATCAAAATCAAAGTACTGAAAGTGCTCTTGTGAGGTAACTTTAAGCTTTGAATAGCTTTGATTTTTTTTTATTCTAGAAAAATCCATCTGCAATTCGAACCCCTGAGGAAGAGAAAGCACCAGAAAACCATCTAATGGATTCTCAAATGATATTAGAAAAATCACACATTATTTCTCCACATATCTATAACTTCTGTCGAGAAGCTCAGGACATGGTTTTTACCAAAGAAATTGACATAAAAATATGGTCCAAGTGTAAGTATAATGTTTCTTTATTCTACTCATAGCAAGTTGTATTTTCAGGTTGGCCAACTTTGGTTTATATTTTCCATTAAGATACAAACTTGAAAACCGTTCCATATGCTTTTGAAATGCTCTTTATTTTGTGTTGTTGTCATACCTCTTTAAACAGACATCATCAGTTTATTTTGCAATGTATATTTACATGTGTATAATAGTCCTTTATTATTGACAACAACATTTTATTGAATGTATAGCTAATGGAGAACAATCCTTCATATTCCTTTTAACTGGTAAAGAAGGAACATTCCCTATTTAAAACCAGAAGCTCACCTGGTTATTTATGCACTGCTTTTGGAATATGCAACTTTGTAGTATCTGAGAAAAAGATTTTTTTTATTCCCATAGTTAACAATGTCCTGTGGAATAATGTCATGTGGTGTTTGTCATCTTGGATTTCTGATCCACACACAAAAAAAATTAAAACTTTGAAAGAAATTATCCAATGATGATGTACTGTTTGGATTCAATCAAGGATCTTGGAATTTATATGCCATAAAAACATACATTTGGTGAAGGACTCCTCCCATGGAACATACCAAGCATGTGTCACTTGACCTTGACCTCATTTTCATGCTCTACTGCTCTACTGACAATGAAATTTACATTTTAAGTTTTTGTGATTAGGTCAGTTTCATCATTACCATGCAATCTAGAATCATCACCATATTTGGTCCAAATACTGATCACACTCAGCTGGGTACATTTCTGCCAGACATGTGTCACCTAACCCTGAATGCTAAATTTGGGAAAATAAACAACAAACCAATTATCTTGGAATATGATATAAACACAAAATAATTCACTTGTAAATAGAAAGATGAGTAATTATTTAGAAAGTACAAATTTATAGTGTCGGACTATCCACTGGGACTCCTTGTATATATTTTGTAATTACCATATCAAGATAATGCCACAATATAGCTGAAATACTGGTAAGTGTGGCATTAAACAACAAATTAATCAATCAACCATATCAAACGAGACAATACGTGAAGGCAGTGTGTGCAGGTGTTTATAAGAACTTAGTATTATTTCAGTAAACATTTTATTTGTATTTTCAGCTTTAGGACAAGACACTACAGCCATGATGTCCACCATTAAACATTTTATGGGTATTTTCAGCTTTACGACACGACACTATAGCCATGATGTCCACCATTAAACATTTTATTTGTATTTCAGCTTTAGGACAAGACACTATAGCCATGATGTCCACCATTAAACATTTTATTTGTATTTTCAGCTTTAATACACGACACTATAGCCATGCTGTCCACCATTAAACATTTTATTTGTATTTTCAGCTTTAGGACAAGACACTAGGGCCATGATGTCCACCATTAAACATTTTATTAGTATTTTCAGCTTTAGGACAAGACACTACAGCCATGATGTCAACCATTAAACATTTTATTTGTATTTTCAGCTTTAGGACAAGACACTATCGCCATGATGTCCACCATTAAACATTTTATTTGTATTTTCAGCTTTAGGACAAGACACTACGGCCATGATGTCCACCATTAAACAGACATATCCTGTTAAATATGACAACTGTCCAGACATGAAGGATTTATCTAAGCCTTGTCTATGTCATTATCATGTTGTTATTGGATGGTATCCATGTGGATTAAAATATTGTCGCGGTAAAGACTCCTCCGGCAAATATGTTAGTTATAGATGTGGAATAAAGACGTGTAAGAGATTCATGTCATTTGACTTTGTAGCAAAACAGAAAATGTTTTGTTTGTGGGATTTTTAAGAGCAGGCAATTGTCATGATTGTATGGGGTTTTAATTTAGGTGTTTGATTCAGTTTATTCAGACCAGGGTGAATTTTGAACCATTTTTGTTCAGGGATTTGGATTTTTTCCAGGTTTATAACTATCTGGAGAACCTTTGACCACTTTATATTTGAATTGAACAAGTTGGTATTATGTTGTTTGGATTTATGTACAATTATTTTCGTTGCTCCGACACAAAGCACCCTTCATGACTGTGCTCATCTAGTTATTTTATTTACATCTACCTATGACAATCAGTGCCTGTCACCACGGAAATTTTGGGTTCTATTCCCAAAGATGGAGAAGTGTAATGGATATAACTTGATGTGATCAAGTTTGTCTGTGACATATGACAAGCTTGAGGTTTTTCTCTGGGTACTTTGGTTTCCTCCACCCTAATCAAAACATTATTGCAGGTCTTATTCACAGAAAATATGTATGAGAGTAGTATTGTTGTTTGGAAGGTACTTGTTTCATCTCTTTTGAAAGTTTCATGGTTGCCATGATGACTTTGTTAACTGTCACATATGACCACAAATGTTTGTCATTCTGTTCTCTTTCATGAATTGTCACCAGATTTTCAACAAGAGTTACACAATACCACTATTGGAGCAAAAATTGATTCTCTTCCTGGAGCACCAGAGTTTGTCCTCAGTTTTTAGTGGGGTTTGTTTTGTTTTCTCTTCACATCTTGTGATGTCTGCATAAAAAACGATGTTCAATTCCTTTTTTACACCCATTTGTTTTGTAGGGGGTACATGTTTTTTATTTGCATTTATGTATGTATTCTGGTATCTATCATGATTTCCATATCAGCCAGTGTTTTTGTTGTTTAACTGTAGCAGTAGTGAAGCAGGAACTACTTGCTCTAATGAAGCACCAAAGTTTACCCCTGATTTTAGTGGCGTTCGTATTGCTCAATCTTTACTTTTTTGTGTCGTGTTTTGTTTATCAATCTTTGACTTTTTGTCTTTTTTCTGTTGGCCATTATATTGTCTGTCCTTTGATGTACAGCTTCTGATCTTCAAACTGTCTCACTACCCGTTCTAATTTAGTCAAATATACCCAAAAACCCACCACACTTTATTTTGTACTAGCTTTATATAAAACCATCACATTTTTGATTGCACTAGTTCTACATTTTATTATATCTCTGTCGTTAGACATAGGTGAAGGTCTGTACTTTTTTTTTATTATTCACTTTTATCCTTCTATAGATATGGGACATTTTCCCATGATAAATAGTCTGTTGTAAACATATCATACATTAACCTCAACTTTCTCTTGATCAGTGTTGTTCTAACTTCCCCAGATTATTAGTAATGGGGGTCTGAAGGTTCAGTATTATTGTTTTTGATGATTTTCACTTTTATTATCTGGCTTTTTCAGGTGAAAAATAGTCTTGTCGTAAACATGTTACTTGCTCATTCAAGTTCGTCATAACCAATTTTCTTCAAATCTACCAAGATTATTAGAAATGGTGGTTTGAGTGTCTACATACATTTTGATGTGTTTCACTTTCATCGTTTCAATGTTATAGAGCTTTAATATAATATATGGGCATATCCTGTGAGTGTGTATACTGCACAGCTGTTTATTTTAAAATATAGTTATCATGATGTTACAATTATACTGAAAATATTGAAGTTCAAGCATAATTTGTTGTATAGAATTGTGATAATATAAACAAGTCCCGTTGGATATAAATGTATTATTGGTGCTATTTGTGGAGTATTAAAAATTATTTTTGAATATTAAACAATTATTTCCTTTTTATTAAATTTGTTCATGTTTTTTTATTATATATATACAATGTATTTGTAGCATTTATGAATTCTTTGTTAGTAGATTTGTAACTGCTAACAACTATGTTACATGGATTTGTTAGTAGATTTGTAAACTGCTAACAACTATGTTATATGGATTATATTGAACTATCAAATAAAAACATTTTTATAATCTGTTTATGTTACATTCTTCTTATATATAGTAACCGCATCAGTGGTGCAATGGTTAGTGTGTTCGTCTTGAGTGCATTAGATCGCGGGTTCATCAGTGGTGTAATGGTTAGTGTGTTCGTGTTGAGTGCGTTAGATCGTGGGTTCATCAGTGGTGTAATGGTTAGTGTGTTCGTGTTGAGTGCGTTAGATCGTGGGTTCATCAGTGGTGTAATGGTTAGTGTGTTCGTCTTGAGTGTGGTAGATTGTGGGTTCATCAGTGGTGTAATGGTTAGTGTGTTCGTCTTGAGTGTGGTAGATCATGGGTTCATCAATGGTGTAATGGTTAGTGTGTTCGTCTTGAGTGTGGTAGATCGTGGGTTCATCAGTGGTGTAATGGTTAGTGTGTTCGTCTAGAGTGTGGTAGATCGTGGGTTCATCAATGGTGTAATGGTTAGTGTGTTCGTCTTGAGTGTGGTAGATCGTGGGTTCGTGTCAAACCAAAGACTATAAAATTGGTATTTGTTGCTTCTCTGCTAAATAGGCAGCATTAAGGAGAAAGAGCAAAGACTGGTTGGCTTGGAATCAGGATAATGTGTCTGAGGGGGCAGACACATATATCCGCACACTGTTGTTTCAGTGAGCTAGCACTATAAAAATCCAGCAAAGAATGTTGCTCTAGTACAAAGCGGACCTCATCATTTCATTGAAAATTAACTTGTTCTCGCCATGATATAGCTGAAAAATTGCTGAGTTGGCGTTAAAACAACAATCACTCACACACTCTTATATATAGCCGTGGTCGTGATTCCCATGCATCCTGGAAAACGGAAAATACCATGGAATTTCATTATACACGTTCCCGTTCGGGAAATGTCCTTGAAAATTAAGAAAACTTATTCTTGAAAACTGAAACTAGAGAAAGTTGATTTGGTGATCACAGATACCCCTGCATTCCAAATTTTCATCCAGAAACCTTTAAAGTCCCTATCTTCTAAGAGAAAAAGGGCCATAATTCATGAACGGTAAATGTCAATTTCACCATAATCGAATTAAATCTGTATTTTATGGTAAATAGCATTGTGTTAAAGTGCGAAAAGATTTGGTTGAGTCGTACCTTAAATACCATCCGGAAACCGAGAAAGTCCCTATTTTCTAAGATAAAAAGGGCCATAACTTATGAACGGTAAAATGTGAAATANGTCTTGATCAAACTGTGCGTTAGATCGTGGGTTCATCAGTGGTGTAATGGTTAGTGTGTTCGTCTTGAGTGCGTTAGATCGTGGGTTCATCAGTGGTGTAATGGTTAGTGTGTTCGTCTTCGAGTGCATTAGATCGTGGGTTCATCAGTGGTGTAATGGTTAGTATGTTCGTCTTGAGTGCGTTAGATCGTGGGTTCATCAGTGGTGTAATAGTTAGTGTGTTCATCTTGAGTACGGTAGATCGTGGGTTCATCAGTGGTGTAATGGTTAGTGTGTTCATCTTGAGTGCGGTAGATCGTGGGTTCATCAGTGGTGTAATGGTTAGTGTGTTCGTCTTGAGTGTGTTAGATCGTGGGTTCATCAGTGGTGTAATGGTTAGTGTGTTTGTCTTGAGTGGTAGATCGTGGGTTCATCAGTGGTGTAATGGTTAGTGTGTTCGTCTTGAGTGCGTTAGATCGTGGGTTCATCAGTGGTGTAATGATTAGTGTGTTCGTCTTGAGTGCGTTAGATCGTGTCAAACCAAAGACTATAAAATTGGTATTTGTTGCTTCTCTGCTAAATGGGCAGCATTAAGGAGAAAGAGCAAAGACTGGTTGGCTTGGAATCAGGATAATGTGTCTGAGTGGGCAGACACATCTATCCGCAAACTGTTGTTTTAGTGAGCTAGCACTATAAAAATCCAGCAAAGAATGTTGCTCTAGTACAAAGCGGAGCTCATCATCATTTCATTGAAAATTAACTTGTTCTCGCCATGATATAGCTGAAAAATTGCTGAGTTGGCATTAAAACAACAATCACTCACACACTCTTATATATAGCCGTGGTCGTGATCCTATGGCCAGGGTTCCCATGCATCCTGGAAAACGGGAACTACCCTGGAATTTCATTATACACGTTCCCGGTCGGGAAATGTCCTTGAAAATTAAGAAAACTTATCCTTGAAAACTGAAACTAGAGAAAGTTGATTTGGTGATCACAGATACCCCCGCATTCCAAATTTTCATCCAGAAACCTTTAAAGTCCCTATCTTCTAAGAGAAAAAGGGCCATAATTCATGAACGGTAAATGTCAATTTCACCATAATCGAATTTAATCTGTATTTTATGGTAAATAGCATTGTGTTAAAAGTTCGAAAAGATTTGGTTGAGTCGTACCTTAAATACCATCCGGAAACCGAGAAAGTCCCTATTTTCTAAGATAAAAAGGGCCATAACTTATGAACGGTAAATGTGAAATACACCATAATCAAACTTCACCTGTATTTTATGGAATTCAGCATTGTGTTAAAGTTTGAAAAGATTTGGTTGAGTGGTATTTTAAATATCATTTGGAAACCTAAAAAGTCCCTATTTTCTAAGAGAAAAAGGGCCATAACTCAAGAACGGTAAAATGTGAAATACACCGTAATCGAACTTAACCTGTATTTAGTGGTCCACAGCATTGTGTAAAGTTTGAAAAGATTTGGTTGAGCCATACTTTAAATATCATCCGGAAACCTAAAAAGTCTCTATTTTCTAAGAGAAAAAGGGCCATAACTCAGGAACGGTAAATGTGAAATACACCGTAATCAAACGTATCCTGTATTTAATGGTCTACAGCATTGTTTTAAAGTTTAAAAAGATTTGGTTGAGCGGTACTTTAATTATCATCCGGAAACCAAAAGTGTGAAGGATGGACGGACACGAGGATCCCTATATACCCCCCGACTCGTCGAGAGGGGTATAAAAAGTCCTGGAAAAATCCTGGAATTTCATATCTAGAAAAGAGTGGGAACCCTGTATGGTAGATGGATTTACAACTACCAGTGCAATCAATGCCTATCACCACTAAAGTTGTGAGTTTGAATCCCGCTCATGGCAAGGTGCACTCAAAAGAAAGGGAAGACATAATAAACACAATAATTATATATATTTTTTGGTTTTATATATTGAGCACGTTACAAAATTGTCACATGTAACAATAAATTGATTTTACACAAGAATTAAATTCAATACAAATGTCACTTAAAATTTGCTTATAAACAAGTCAATCTCTTGTATAAAAATTTCAAAAAATATAAATTAAAGTCCATTTATTAAATCTTATTTAAATTCATTATACTAACAAGTCTGATTGTAAAGAAATATCTGTCAACTTTTGATCTGTGGGTTCATTTTAAGTATCCAATCAACAGTCTCCAGCAGTAAAGTCATGTTATAATGGCTGAAAAATAAAGTAATACATGTGGATATATCCAAATACTGCAGAACACTTCACTACATCTTTTTTATCTAATTGATTATTTTTTAGGAGTGGATTATCTCCCTTTTCTAGAGTTTGTGTTGACCAACTTTTGCTTTTTATACCTTTAAATTGTATAAAAGAACCGCCTAGCGCATGAATGCGCAACGCATCCCCCCACACTTGCATAATATTTAGTTTTATATATTTATAGAAAGCAGCCTTGCAGTCTTAATGTATAACATACTTACAAGCCACATGCAAAGATTATTCAAATCTATCCATGTTTACTAAAGTTATCACATAAACAAGACACAATTCTCAAAATTGGTGATTTTTCAACCAAAAACTAACATTTTCCCCAAAGCACTTGCTTCAAATATTTCCATGTTAGAACCAATCCAAGATAATGATAAATACTAGCTACTTGCAAAATATTATTCAAATCTATCCATGTTTACTAAAGTTATTGGGTAAACAAGACACAATTCTAAAAATTGGTGAGTTTTCAACCAAAAACTAAGATTTTCCTCCAAAACCCTTGCTTCAAATATTTCCATGTTATAACCCATCCAAGATAATAATAATTACAAGCCACATGCAAAAAATTATTCAAATCTACTCAAGTTATCGCATAAACAAGACTCAATTCTCAAAATTGTTCATTTTTCAACCAAAATTTAAGATTTTCCCCCAAAACCCTTGCTTTAAATAGTTCCATGTAAGAACCCATCCAAGATAATGATATTTACAAGCCACACACAAAAAAATTATTCAAATTTATCCATGTTTACTAAAGTTATCGCGTAAACAAGACACAATTCTCAAAATTGGTGATTTTTCAACCAAAAACCCTTGCTTCAAATATTTCCATGTTAGAACCCATCTAAAATAATGATAATTACAAGCCATATGCAAAATATTATTCAAATCTATTTATGTTTACTCAAGTTATCGCGTAAACAAGAAAGTGTGACGGACGGACAGACAGCCGCTATTACTATATCCCCTCACCGCTGTCGCGGGGGATAAATATTTTGTATCCTGATTTATCGATGATTTGTAAGTTTTCCATCTGACAATATCAATTATCATGACATGAAAAATTATCATTGATGTCTGTGTATTAAACTAGGATTTCATACATGTACTAATGTCACCTAAAAAATTCATTGATAAACATACTATTGTTAATATGATTCCTATAACTGGTGTTAGTTGCCGTCATGGTCGTGATCGTATGGTAGTTGGATTTATAACTAGCTTTGCAGTCGGTGCCCATTTAGGCGAGGTGTACTTGATACAGCATTATGTGATAGTTTGTCAGTGACTTGCTACAGGACCTGTGGTTTTCTCCAGGTACTTGGGTTTCCTCCATCAATAAAACGGACCTTAACAATTTAGCTGAAATATTGTTGAAAGTGGCATTAAATACCATAACTGGTGTGCTCATTGCATCTCTTCATACTTGACATTCATTGTCAGGACAGTAAAAAATATGTTGGAAGTACTGTTAACAAACAAGACATTGTAAAGCAAATCAACATTTATGTCATTTAGACCTTATCTGGCTAAAGTTTTATTCTTACCTGGCAATTCCTTTAAATGTCCTTAACTTCTTAGCAAACTCATCAATATCTAAGGTGTTTACAAAATCCCCAGCACACTTACAATACTTAGCCATATTACCCTCTTTTACCTATTAAACAAATAAAGTCAATAAAAAGATATTATAGAAACAAATCAGAACAAGAATTTACTGTGTCCATAGGACCACTATGTCCTACCACTATACATTCACAAAATGTAAATATATTGAAAATGCATGATAATGTTAAAGTCCCATAACTCCTATAAAATCATCGAATCAAAATGGTGGGATAATATGATCAACAACACATCATGACCAATCATCTTCTTCAATATTAAAGCTATCACACCAATGACCTCAGAGAAAATGCATTCATAAAGTGAAGCGTGACAGACAAAAAAAAAAATATTCCCCATACTATCATATGAGGGGCATAACAATATTACATTAAATGCCTCAAGTAGATAAAGCTTGGTACAAAATATCATCAAGATATGAATTGTAAATGTTTATAAAAATGTGACTGACAAAAGGTAAATCAAAATACCACACTGTTATACACATTTACAAATCACATCTTGATGACAATTGGTGGAAAAGGAATATGATTAATAAAAATCTTCAAATAGTCAACATTTTCTAAAATGTCAAGCTTAGAAATAGTATCAGATTTAATGTTAAAACAAGAAATGTGTGCATCATAAAATACGCCTGTCTATATAAATAGGGTTTTTCCCCTTCCACAGGGGAATCATGTGGACAAGTTTGGTCAAGATCCAATATACAGATCTAAAGTTATTGTGCGGAAACGATCCTGTTGTCAGAAATTCTATTTATAGTAACGGTGATCCCAAAATAAATAGGGTTCTTCCCCTTCCACAGGGGAATCATGTGACCAAGTTTGGTAAAGATCCAATATACAGAACTAAAGTTATCGTGCGCAAACGACCCTGTTGTCAAAAATTATATTTATAGTAATGGTGATCTTGACCTAATGACCCTAAAATAAATAGGGTTCTTCCCCTTCCACAGGGGAATCATGTAGCCAAGTTTGGTAAGGATCCAATATACAGAACTAAAGTTGTGCGCAAACTGTTGTCCAAAATTCTATTTATAGTAACGGTGACCTTGACCTTTGACCTAATGACCCCAAAATAAATAGGGTTTTTCCCCTTCCACATGGGAATCATGTGGCCAAGTTGGTAAAGATCCAATATACAGAATTAAAGTTATGCGGAAATGGCCCTGTTGTCAAAAATTCTATTTATAGTAACGGTGACCTTGACCTTTGACCTAATGACCCCAAAATAAAGAGGGTTCTTCCCCTTCCACAGGGGAATCATGTGGCCAAGTTTGGTAAAGATCCAATATACAGAACTAAAGTTATTGTGCGGAAACCTGTGTGGACAAAGCCATACTCCAATCACATAATACGGTCTTGAGATGGGTCTATAAAAACAATAAAAATAAAAAGATCATCCAGCTTACATTAATACATGTAGAATGGTATCATGGATGGAACAAAATGACTATTTAAATTAATAAATTACCCCTTGGCACTTGGTACATTTCAAATCTTGTAGTACGAATGCCATAGACTTCCGATGTACAGCATCAATTAAATTCTGTTCTATCTCTGTGATGTCATAAACATTGTGACATTGAATACAGGACCAAGGAGATCTGAAACAAAAATTCAAGATTATGATTGGCAAGTATGTCTGTGTTTCATTGTTACTCATAATCAAATACTTCAAATTTTGACAAGGGGCACGGGTGGCTCAATGAGTTAGGTCGCTGGATCTAACAACCCATACAAGCCTATCACCAATACGGCGTGGGTTCGCACCCAGCTTTGTAAATTATAAAAAAGGGTGCACTAGACTCGCAGCCACAAGTGATAAAGTTTACCAGTGGCTTGCCCAGGGTCGGTGGTTCTCTCCGGCTTCCTCCACCACTAAAACTGGTCGCCATGATATAGCTGAAATATTGTTGAAAGTGGCATTTAACACCAAAAATCAATCAATCAATCAATAAAATTTTGATTTTGGTCAGATCTACAAAATGTGATTACACTTATAAATAAACATAAGGTCAAAATAACACATGTCCTGTCTTCCTTGATTTCAAACATAATTATATCAACATTGTATAAAGTGTGTGTAACAATAAAATAGACTGAAATTTAAACAATATTGTGCATTGAATAAAACACTAAAATCACAAGACTTGTGCTAAAATTGTAGGGGGTGACAAGTCTGTATTATGATGCACCATAAAATCAGGAAGTAAATAGACATTTTCACATATTGCAACATGTCATTTCCACACATGATATATACCATATATGTTGAGAGAATTGTGCTAACACGACTTTGATTTTCATACTCGTAAGCAATAACAAATATAGAAAAAAATATGAATATTGTTTGTTAAACAATTCATTGCTATATTTAAACATCAATAGGGAGAGGGTTGGACACCCATTAACTAGATATGGATTAAACTCTCCTCCAAACACATATTTTTATGCCTGAACCAGTCCTGGATTTAGATTTTGATCTTGTCAATGTTTACAAATTTGGGATTTGTTAGTGCAGTTGGCCATATTATCCATCATTACAATTGTTTCTTCCTACTCAATCAAGTTGATCGATGTTTCTTACCCTGTTCCATCTCTATTCATGTAAGGATCTCTACAAAGGTCAAGGTCCCTGATGTGATTGCACTGTTTACAAATGACCTCTGGCAGAACATAGGACAAACAAGGGTCGCGGAAATGTGATTCTTCTGAAAATTCTCCCTTTCCAATTAACTTCAGCAAATCTCTTTTCATCTTGGTCACTTGAATGTTTATATTGCTGTCTAAGGACAATACCTATCAAAACATAAATAGAATTTTATTTTTCATTCCTGAAATACACTTCAGTAGTGCATGCTTGTTTTGAGTTGAGCGCAAAAGATCATAGGTTTAATCCCACCTAAGGTAAAACTAAACACATTAAAATTGGTATTTGCTGTTACCCATTCAATCATCTCAATAAAACAGACTGCAGTATGTTTAAAACTTTTATGGTATCTGTTATTATCTGAGGCTTAATTATCTATTACTTATTGTGTCTACATAAATAACAGGAAGGACTATAGCTGTACACCAATGTTATAGGTGATTTACATGTCAAAGTCACAGGAAGGACTATAGCTGTACACCAATGTTATAGGTGATTTACATTTCAAAGTCACAGGAAGGACTATAGCTGTACACCAATGTTATAGGTGATTTACATTTCAAAGTCACAGGAAGTGCTATAGCTGTATACCAATGTTATAGGTGATTTACATTTCAGTCACAGGAAGTGCTATAGCTGTATACCAATGTTATAGGTGATTTTCATTTCAGTCACAGGAAGGACTATAGCTGTACACCAATGTTATAGGTGATTGGGGCTNGGAAGTTTGTTACAGGATGTAACAACTTTAGAATAGACACCATCCAAATGCATGTATAAAATTAAACAATGAACATTTGTTTCTTCTTTTTCTGGTAAAAATATCTTCGGTCTAGTGTGCACTGCTTCGGTCTAGTAACTTTAGCAAGTCACTGGCCCAGATGTCTAGCGGTTAAAAAAGTTTTTGGCGAACACTGCACCAATGTTATAGGTGATTTTCATTTCAGTCACAGGAAGGACTATAGCTGTACACCAATGTTATAGGTGATTTACATGTCAAAGTCACAGGAAGGACTATAGCTGTACACCAATGTTATAGGTGATTTATATTTCAGTCACAGGAAGTGCTATAGCTGTATACCAATGTTATAGGTGATTTTCATTTCAGTCACAGGAAGGACTATAGCTGTACACCAATGTTATAGGTGATTTTCATTTCAAAGTCAACACAAAGAATTAAATGCTTTCTGAATCCTTTTATCTCCTTATTTGGTCATATTTAATTGATATCTACTTATTGCTAAATATCTTTGAAAACCCAAATGTATTAATTAATATGTATCTTCTGACTGTAACCAACTAAATATGAAAGCATGAATACCTTACAAATTGCCTTGATAAATTCTAGAGCTGGGTTGTTGAGAGGTAAATGTGAACCTGGAGGTTGAGGAAATTCAGCAGCTGTTGTATTCCTACTGCCTGACAGCTTCTTATTAATTTTCTGTGTAATTCTAAAAATAAAGACATTGGATCTGATAGTTTTCACCACAGTTTGAAGGATAAATTACAATATAAATATTCATTGCCAGCTTTTTCTGAATTGTCAAGATAGTACTGTTCTGTGTTTGTATTGTTTTCAGCAATTCATATAAATATGACAATAATTCTGTTTAATAGCTATAGATGACATGACAGATTCAATTATTGTGAACTTAACAGGGTTTTAAATTAACTTTTGTAGTTATATCAACCACTAGTCCTTAGAAACTCAAACTAGTCCTGTAGATATTGCAAGGGTGTGAGTTTGGCTGGGGGGGGGTCTAGGGGCATATTTTTGGTGTACTTTATTACAATTTTTTTTTATTTAAAACGATATATTTTAGCAAATATTGTCATTGTTCTTCTTTTCCCAATCACGGTTATTTGCAGATCGACATGAAGAAAAGAAGCTATAATCTACGTTTTACATGCTGTACAATGTCCCACACTTGACAGCTTCAAAGAACAAATACCACTATCTGTTCTCCAACAACACATCTAATTATCAGTCAACTGTACATAGTTTTTTAACCACACTGCACCACTGTATATAATTATCACATTTATTTGAACGTTATCAAAATTGCTTTTACCCCACGCATGCACGGCACATAATCGTCAATAAGATGACGGTGTGCGGAAATTGAAAGAAGAAGAAGAAGTGTTACCTATATGAAATCTAGATTTAATAATCATTTTCAGTACTTTATTACAATTTTTTTTTTAATTTAAAACGATATATTTTAGCAAATATTGTCATCGTTCTTCTTTTTCCAATCACGGCGATTTGCAGATCAACATGAAGCCATAAATATTTTATAAATGAAATTGTATTTGTCAATGTCAAATTTGCGCTTGAATTTTGGACAACAATTTAACTATTTCAAACATTTGTGTGATCCGTCCTCCAAGCGCTTTAAACGAGATAGTTTTATAAGTTATTTTCAAGTGCATGTTTGACACAGTTGTAAATGGTGTAAAGTAAAGAAACGAACAGAGACAATATAACAGCTTTCCACCTCGTCGTGATACATACCGGTCTCTATGTTTTTTACTAGCCCAAGCGGAGAAGTACCTAAGAGATATGTGTTGTCCATGGGGAAAATTACTAGTCTCAGACTAGCGGACAATCGTTAATTTCAAACCCTGCTTTATATCTAAATTGATAGATATAATTATTTCTATTTCAGATAAAGATATTTTTACATTTAGATTTTAATAAAATCTTGAAATGTCTTCTCTACTGAATGCTAACAAAACCACAACAGATTTAAACACAAAAATATTTCAGTTATAGCAAACCTACGCAAACATTTGCTGTGCCAAATCTCCCTGTATAAGATCCTGGGCAAATGAAACAGCTGATGGTGTTGTAGCATTGTCTGGTGGTAAAACAGGCGTCTACAATAAATAATATTATACTTTATTACAGTAACTGATTAAGAAATAACTGTTAATTTACTTTCTTTTTTGTCCAGTAATAACAAATTATTCTGTGGTATACTGCTTGTAGCTCTTATAAATGTTATGGAATATGCATGTAGCAAAAAATAATTGTTTGAATTTTGAACGTAACTGTAGGATTTGTTAATTTGTTGATTATTGTATTAAAATGTTATATCAAAATTATTTACACAGTGCATTCAACGTACCAATGTACAAACACATTTCTATCCTTTAACTTTCATTTGTTGCTTCTCAGTAGTTTTTTTCACTCACGACTTACTTGTGACTGACTGCTATGACGCCTTTTTACAGGTGTGTTTCCAGGAGTCATTCTGTGCTGTTCCTCCTGCATGTGACTATATATAGACAATATATATCCAGCAACAATCATCTACAATGGATCAAATGGATAATTGTACATCAACTTCACAAGGCACAATTTCAAACTTGAATCTATGTTGTCGTGACAATGAAAATATAAAATATATCATACAAATCATGGTAACATGTAGTTTTGATGCACTTCAATATTAACAATTACATTTTTCAGGTGGAGGGGCCTCTAAAATATTTATATAAAAAAATCTGTCTATTATAAAGGAAAGCAGACCTGCATTTTGATAAGAAATTCATCACTTACATTAAAATTTGTTTGGCAAGCACCTGCCTCTGGTAGAAAATGCATAATGTTCCAATTCATTTCTATCTCAGGCTGAAAATAGAAATAAAAACACATATATCTACAGTCTATTATGTCTACTTAACTTTGATGAGTAAAATCAAGATTGTTGTGAAAAGAAAATGCCTTTTATAATAAAACAAGTAGAAATACATCATGATGATTAGTAAAAGTACAACAGAACACTATATCATACAAATCTCCTCACCAACCACAGTCACCATTAGAAGTTTTATATTCTAATTACCTCCTAATCATAACTAAGGAGTCTTTGATTGAGGTTTTTATGACCATATATAATAGTGTAGAGCACTATAGTTGGATTTACAACTACCTATGCAATCAGTGCCTATCACTAATGATTTTGAGAGTTCGAATCTCGATCAGGGCGTGTTGTACAACATTATATGATAACGTTTTTCAGTGACTTGAGACAGGTCAGTGGTTTTCTCTGAGTCCTCCGGTTTTCTCCATCAATAAAACTGACCGCCACGATATAACTGAAATATTGTTGAAAGTGGCATTAAACACCATTAAACAAACAACAAACATATTTTTACTATCAAAACTAAAATTATAACAGAAGGGAGATAACTTGCCATACCTCATCTTCTCCATCAGACTTGTTGAGAACCTCTACATCCTCATCAGGTTTATCTGGGTCATCTTCCTCGGTATCAGTGTCCTCTTTCCTGGCCTCTTTGTTTGGGTCAGGTTGAGATTGTTCTAGAGGTTCATCTGTTGGTAATTTGCCTTTAATACCTCCATGGTTTGCCTGAAGGAGATTTTTAACATGTATATAAACAAGTTTAAACCTACCAAAACTAGCACCAAACTTGAAATTATGGTTATCTGAATATTGTTTTGATGTGAATACAGCAATCTGATTGGCTGATCTGCACAGAGCAACATTGGTTATACATGATAACCTCGGCTGGTAGTGTGATGTCACCACATATTCATTTGCCACAGACAAGTCCAAATAGTCCAATGAAATAATCATATTTAAAATTAAATCATAAGGAATATTTGAAATTTTTGTGAAATATTCCTTAAATAGATTATAAGAACAAAAAGCTAATAAAATGAAAAACAAAATGAGGTTGTCATGGAAGTGTTTTCCTCACATATAAGGTCATGTAAAATTAATTATCTGGTTCTCAGATACCGCTGTGTCGGCAAAAAATCGGCCACTGGCTTGTATTTATCACCAAACAAAAATAAATACAACGGTAAAAAAGTCTGCATTCAAATTTTCGCACCTTTTAAAGGGAATGCAAGGGTTAAAAAAATATTTTAATATACAAAAATATTCATAAATTCATGTTAATTTTTTGTATACACTTAATTGAACCATGCACGCTTGTCCTGTTATAAAAAAAACCCAATTATTTAAAGCTTTTATCACTCAGCTAAAGGCAGACATATTGGTATTTAGTTTATCTCCTTTATCAGCAATTTCCCATACTTCACAGCTGTTTGTAACGTAGCAGTGGCAATTCTATTATACAGTTACATTGATAGTATTAGAAATTTATTTGTAATTATGTCATCATCGGATAGATTCATTACCTCCAAGATTATATTAAAACTTTTTGACAAGAATATTAAATATTCATATTCATATAATTAGTTGAGGAATATTATTGTTTTCTTCTTTATTTAATTATGATAATAATTTACTATATAAGTAACAATTAATATTATTATACCGGTACTTATGATTTTACGTAAATTAAACAACAATTAATAGATCAGCCTTTCCTGTAAAAGTAATCACTTTTTACATGATCAGGATTATAAAAGTAAACAGAATCTTCCAAAATGATATAATACAGTACAAATTTTACAACAGATAAAATTGTAATTATAGCATGATAACATGGTGTGAAGATAAACAAAACAACTTTATGACTAACAGATGTTTCAGTCTGATTCATTAACATTTGTTTATACATATATACGGAAGGAATTTAGTTTTAAAACACATTGACATACACATGTACCCTGCAAAATATAAAAAAAGATTAAAAAAACTTAAGTAGCAATTTTTACCTACACATGTGGTAGACATGAACGTGAATTAATCAGCTGCTGAAGAGGAATTGCCTCTGCTAGTCATTAACACACTTCCGGAATTTATGATATTGAGTTTCCCCAGTGTGCAAGAATTTGATAAGAAAAACAGCTGTATAATCTATATCTTATGCATGTTGGATTAGATAAGATCGTATAGAGCTTTCTTAATACAAGTTCTGTAATATATAAAATATATATTTTAACCCCATCTTCGCTAGCCAAGGGTTACAATCCACTCTACTCATCGCTAGACAGATTTTTGTAATTCCCACGCACTGCCACCTGCTGGATTTTGAAAGTTACGCCCCTTGTAATGATGTCATTTTCAGCCAATCGACGCGAGGCTTTCATTTCCTTTCATTTGAATGCCCTGAAAACTGACTCGAGATTATAATATGGCTGATTTTCATGCAAAGATTTGTGAATTATTTAATATAAACTCATTGACAGACAATCAGAGCAAATCTATATAACGGCTATTATAGACGAAAAAGATGTCTTTGTTGGCACAAAGACATATAAACCGTCACCGTGTGACCTCGAAAATCCGTCTAACGATGCCAAGGCTAGCGAAGATGTTTCAACCCTTGCATTCCCTTTAACTTCAATTGATCAAAGGGAGACAACTCCAATTTCACGTTGAAGGAATTCAGAACACTCTTGTTTTCATCTGATTGTACGAATTTGATTTCGGTGACCGTTTTTGACGGGATTTTATGTCATTACCCGTCATGAAAATAACGGATGGAACTACTGCAAAGGATTTGTGCAAAGCAGTTTTGTCACGGGAATATGACGGCATGATCATGAACATTGAAATTGTTTTAATATTTATTCATAATAGCTGAAAAGTAAGTGACGACACAGACACCCCTGACACCTAAAGATTGGACCAATATGCATATAAATACAAAAATTAAATACCCTCCGTCCCTCACAGTGGTGTTCCGATGATCGATTATAATTGTAAATCAGTTGGTTGGCGGCTTAAACCAAGCGCTCGAGCGGAAAAATATATTTCCGATTAATCGAAAAATTCTATTTTCACTTTCACTTTCTGGAAATCTTGTTACTTAATTGAGCAGAAAATAAGTTTCGTATTTCTACAAATGGTGTTAAATAGTCGTTTTTTTATATTTGCAAATGAAATTATATTCCCAATGCCCATTAAAAGTCCAGTAAAAACTAAAAAAAAATCGTCAAATTTGTAGATTTCTAACGGAAAAGCAAATAGGCATGCGCGGCTATGACACGAGTTAGAAGCATGGCTGACAAACATGACGAACTCCATCAGTAACAGTGAATTCTTTCCACCAGTGTATTCTTTCCTTTTGGATAAAACACACTAGGGTAGAAATTCCATGACAGAAATACACTAGTGTATTTCTTCTGACGGAATAAACACACTAATGCAAGGTAGAAATACACTAGGGTATTTACGTACCTGGACATTCTACACACCGGAAAAAAGTATGCTTACACATCATTATCTAGGGAAGAAAAATCGCTCCAGAGTTTAGATCTACTTTGGATTTAAGAAGAAAAAAGAGCTAGGTTCTATGAACTATTCAGTCAAATTTATTTCTGTTTGATGTTGTTTGTCATTTGTTCAATTTCCCCCAGAATTTATTAAAGTTTGTTCACTGTCTATGGATTTATAATCTGATGTGATAATGGCAGTCAGTTACCACTAATTATTTCAGGTACTGTACCATTGATCAATCTAGTAATGAAACATATCAGGCCTCAATAATATAAAAAAAATACAAATACATTCAGACAATAGTTAAACATGTTCAATTTGGTCAAACAACCTTAAAATAAAGTACAAACATGACAAAAAACATACACAACATTACATATAAGAGATATTTTGTAAAATTTGCATAAAATAGGTTGTTTTCAACAAAATCGATTATAACCGATAACTAGATATCATCGAGATGGAATCCATCTCTGTGGGCCCCGTCATAAATAACTTGTGGTAAAAAATTTGCAAGGACAGACTGATGTTAACCTCAGTAATAAAACACTTTTGGAGATAATTGATTCATTTGAAAAGTATAAAGTTCAAGATCAATAGTTGATTTTTTCCCTGCATCGCATAGCTTTGCCCTGCTGGATTTAGTGTTGTATTTATGAATCAAGTAATACCAACCCATCAAGTGGTTTCAGAGAAGAAGATGAAAATGTGAAAAGTTAACCAAATTTGTTATGGTAAAATCTTTAATTTGACCTTAAGGTCAAAGGTCACCAACAATTGTACGCAACACATCGTCTGGAGGTGGTCTACCAACATGCCAAATATGAAAAGCCGATCTTGAACGACAAAAAAGTTACAGCCCGGACACGATTTGTTATGGACGCGAGAACCAGTTTGACCTCGAGGTCAAAGGTCACCAACAATGGTATGCGACACATCGTCTGGAGGTGGTCTACCTACATGCAAAGCCTGTCTTGAACGACAAAAAAAGTTACAGGCCGGACACGACTTGTTACGGACGCACAGACTGATCACTATAGGGCGTCCGCCACAAAGTGGCAGGGCCCTAATTAGTTATTCATGTGAAACCGATGATCGATTATGATATTCCTTCCGATTCCCATCACTACTCTCTCATCATTTTTTTGAAAGTCAGTATCTGAGAACCAGATAATTAATTTTACATGGCCTAACTGGTTGAGTGGCAATATTGTAAAGAATGCCGAGTCAAAATCTTGAACTTAAAAACACTTACTACATGCATTTGCATTCTTCTGGATACAAAATATGTCATATGCATAATAATTATTGTACAAACGAGAGGCAATGGCATTAACCATTGTTTAAACATTAGATTAAGCTATCAGAAGACATAGTAAGGAAACAATAGTTACCTGTGAACTGAATTGTAATTGGCAACACCATATCTCGTCATTTGTATGCTACTTAGGTAACATATTACTACAGCCATTGACATAAGAAAGAAACCAGACTCATTTTTTGTTTTGTTTTAATACTGTAAACAGTACACATTTATAATTGTCCACTAAAGTATTAATAATTCATGGCATATCACCAATAAAATCAAATATTATGAATTTTATTTTAAACACTAAACTGAACTATAATTTGAAACAAATAATTCAATGACTATTTACTTTGAACTAAAAATAACTAATATTTAAACAGAAAAAACCCATTAATACATATAGTCATATTGCATCCACTCAATGATTTCTAAAGCATACCTCTAATAATTATCATCTTCCCAACTATTCAGTAATAATCATATGAGATGATATGTTTTTTTTTTACCGAGAATAATTTGAGGAAATTTTTAATCCAATAGATATGTTTGTATTTTAACTTACTAACTTACTTCTACTTCTACCAAATACTGACCACCTTTTACAAGTTAAAGATAATATCTACTGTATTACCTGATCTAACCACATCAAATAGTTCCAGCATTGTTCATATGTCATGTCTATAAGATGGAAGAGTTCTCTAGACTTGATACTGTTAGTAATATACTCTACATAGGCCAAGGCATCAACAAGTCTTCTCTTCTTAGTACATAATATCAACCTGTTAAAGTTGGCATACACTACTGTTGATCCTAATCTCTTGAACTCCGTTATTAACTATTGATATAAATTAGGAAAAGAAATTGAACAATTCCATCAATATCAACAAAATGAACAATCACGTCTCACCACAAATCATTGACTATTTAAAAAAAAAAGAAAAAAAAAAAGACCAGGAGTTGGAAATCCTGACAGGTACAAAAAACGATTATAATGATTATATGACAATGACTTTTGAAGTGTTTTCTTTCATTCTTTCACAGCAGAGTACTTTTTCAATAATACATTTCAATTATCTGAGGTAATGTATTTATTTATAATCAAATGCTTAATACGGATTTAATTTTTGCTAATTAATACATACAGGTAAACACACTTAATTCTAATTTCTGAATAAATAGAAAGTGAAGTTGCTTTTCCCTCTGCAATATTCACGATCTACATAATTCCCTTTATGATAATGGGCATCAAAAACAACTTTTCTACAGCAATATCTTATATCATGATGGTCAGTTTATTGGTGGCTAAACAACCTTCTGTTAGTCATTGACAAACTTTATCACATAAGTTTCATCAAGTATACCTCACCACAGAGGACAGTAATACATTAGTGGTGATGGGTAGTGAATATACAGCTAAACAATGACCACAGCCACAAGTAAAGACAGGGCAATATAAATATCTTCATAATTAATACCTGCATAAAAACTTTCTTCATCATGTTATGTAGAGTTCTCCTCAGGGCTGGGTCGTATAATAAAGCATTGGATGATCGTAGCCATCTAGATTGAAAAGAAAAGGTAATTCATATTACTATGATAACATAAAGAAAGATAGCTACTGGACAGTTCCCTATCAACCATAAAATAACTTCATATCTTGTCTATAATAAGAAGATAACAAAAATCCTTTTGTTTACTATAAGACTTGAAAGAGAGAACAAGTGTAGACACAGATCTTTGTCTTGCCTGCCCTAATACAGATCATCTGCATGATTTGTTTTTCTTCATAAAACAAACTAAATCTTAGTATCACGAAACTGAAATTAAGTTAAGACAATATACTTTTGTCACAGGCGAGACAATAAAATCAGAATTTTCTTCAACAAACAATAATTTAAATCCGATTTATTACTACTATGAGATAGGTTGGTATGTATTATTCCTATTCATTGTATTTATCACATATTTATAAGTAATAACGTCAATTTTGCCCACACGTAAACTCCGGAAGTGCAACAGCGTATATCAGCCCATGGACAGATATCGGGACAAAACTCTGATAACACGATATCAAGCCTCTCATGAGCCCAATGACGTCACTTCCGCCCAACTGTCAATTGTCATTTGGAAAATGTTGGATTCCAGCGAGGAAAGATTTGTTGGGCCTATATCGGTCTCTCGGGATGATAACAGTCCTGATATGGAAAAGGCTATAAATAATACATGTAGCTTTGTTTAATACACTTTTTATCTAGCCTTTTGTATGTTGATATATTATTGCTTGATTTTTGTTTCATTGATAGTTTTGCCAAATACTCGTAACACAAGTCAGGGTTATCAAACATTTCCTTTGTTTGTGTCCAAAAATTTAATTACCTGTAGAAGTGTATAATCTGGTTGTCTGCAAAGATATTGTTAAAGGATGTTACATCTCTCACCCAACTCTGGACCATGCTCTTCAGAATCCTGTAAATAGTAGCATGGGAGTTAATATAGAAAATGATAAATATTTACTATCCGTGTTTCTGAATCAAAATATAATGTACAAGGATTGAGCGGAATCATTAAACTACTATTATACTGTATGTACATCTTAGTCAGCTGTATAAAACAAGTCAGTTAGATTCATAGGCTGCCAAACTGCTTTATTTCCACAATATCTACTGCAAGAGGGTTTTACCTTATTTTAAAGTTCAACAAAGAAATAAATAGATATCATCGAGATGGAATCCATCTCCGTGGGCCCCACCATTAATAACTTGTGGTAAAAATTTGTAAGGACAGACTGATGTTAACCTCAGATTTCTTATCTAACATATACCCTAGTGACAATTAATAATCACTTTAGGCGTCAATGATGAAGTATCAAAATGCCATGAACAAGATGACACAGTTTGTTACGGTAAAATCACTAATTTGACCTTGAGGTCAAAGGTCACCAACAATGGTACACAACACATCTTCTGGAGGTGGTCTACTTACATGCCAAATATGAAAAGCTTATCTTGAACGACAAAAAAGTTACAGCCCGGACACGATTTGTTATGGACGCACTGACCAATTTGACCTCGAGGTCAAAGGTCACCAACAATGGTACGTGACACATCGTCTGGAGGTGGTCTACCTACATTCCAAATATGAAAAGCCTATCTTGAACGACAAAAAAGTTACAGCCAGGACACGATTTGTTACGGATGCAGGGACCATTTGACCTTGAGGTCAAAGGTCACCAACAATGGTACGTAACATATCGTCTGGAGGTGGTCTACCTACATGCCAAATATGAAAAGCCTATCTTTAACGACAAAAAGGTTATAGCCCGGACATGGTTTGTTACGGATGAAGGGACCGATTTGACCTTGAGGTCAAAATTCAAGGTCAAAGGTCACCAACAATGGTATGCAACATATCGTCTGCAGTTGGTCTACCTGCATGCCAAATATGAAAAGCCTGTCTTGAACGACAAAAAGGTTACAGCCCGAACACGATTTGTTACAGAAGCACGGACGGACAGACTGATCACTATAGGGAGTCCGCCACAAAGTGGCGGGGTCCTAATTATTATACCTCATATATTAATTACCATAAATAGATTAATTTGATTGGACAATGGGTAAAAATCAGAACACGTGATCACACAGGACAAAAATCATATTCAGTGAAATAAAAATCATATTCCACCCCCTTGGAAGCCTCACGGGTTTTCCCGCCAGAGTTATCGTTCTTCGACAGGAAAACGTCAGAGGCACTCGGAACGCATCACTTGTTGTGGAAGTGGTTTTTAAATGTCGGAGAAAACGTTCCAATGAACTTAAAAATATGCTTGCCAGTCGTATTTTACATGTATGTGTTTTCTTGGTTTTATTCAATATAATAAAACATTGATAGCATGCGGGTTCAGGAAATTTGAAAATTTATTCATCCACGAGTATCATATATGATACTCTTGGGTGAATAAATTGTCATATTTCCCTCACCAGCATGCAGTAAATGTATATTGTATTTATTGATATGTTCCATTTAATTTACCTAAAAGTTGCTGAACATAGAGCAGTCTCATCATAACTAGCCAGATAAGTGGCAGCACCTTGTCCTTGTACCATTTCTTCCAATGATGTCTGAGGGAGAGTGTCAAAACTTACAGCACTGGCTCCTTCCTGGTCATTTACATGAGCAGACTGAAACAACAAGGGACAATGCCAAAACTGATAACTACTTGATGAAAACACCTTAATTAATGAAATTTGAATCTAAAACTCAGTTTTCTTTAATAAAGGAGTTAAAATTGTGATTTCATTTAGAAATTGCTGATTTATTGTATTCAGTTCAATAAATATTACATTTAAACTACTTCTTTCCAGTTATCATTGATGGCATTTTATCACAGTGTAATTTACAGAACAACTTATATTACTAAGTACCTCTATAATAGTATTGACAGCTAGACTGGCTATATCTAACTCTACACACACTGTAGGGTATGCTCCACCATGATTTAATTCACAATTAGCACTCTCTTCTAATTCTGTACATAATCTAAATACAACAAAGTGTGCTTTAATTTGTATAATAATAATAATGTATTATAAAAAATAACATCCTTTTATAAAACCCTAGTCTTTTCCCATTCCTGATGAAATCCCATGTTATACAGTGAAACCTGTCTAAACTGAACACTCTTGGGACCAACTTTTGTGTTCGGAATAGACAGGTGTTCCATTTATACAGGTTAAATAAACAAAGACTTCCTGTATTATAACTTTATTTAAAGTTTGGTTTATACAGGATTGCAGTTTATTCAAGGTTCAGTTTAGACAGGTTTATACAGGATTGCAGTTTATTCAAGGTTCGGTTTAGACAGGTTTATACAGGATTGCAGTTTATTCAAGGTTCGGTTTAGACAGGTTTATACAGGATTGCAGTTTATTCAAGGTTCGGTTTAGACAGCTTTATACAGGATTGCAGTTTATTCAAGGTTAAGTTTAGACAGGTTTATACAGGATTGCAGTTTATTTAAGGTTCAATTTAAACAGGTTTATACAGGATTGCGGTTTATTCAAGGTTCGGTTTAGACAGGATTGCGGTTTAGATAGGTTAGACTGTATATCCCTATGTAATGTTCTACCTGTTATCATCAGCCTCTTTACCACCAAGATCAGGTCTTTCTGTTGGTGAACACCATAATATGTGGTTATGTTTGTGTAGATGACGAGCAAAAAATATATCACAGCCAAATAAAGTTGTATCTTTTGGAATATTGCCAACAGGGATGTGAAGATAGCGACACTGTTCCATGTATTGCTGCAAATATTAACATGTAAAAGATCCTAAAAGATTAACCTTCACTTGTCTTCTTTGTATAAATAACCAAATATTTAAATGTATGATAACATTACGGTTTAGGTCTGGCTTTTGGTTTTTAACGACCCTTCCACCAATAGTTCAGTTATATCGTGGAGGAAACTGGATTACCCACCTATCACAATTCACTGACAAACTTTATCACATAATGTTGCATCGAGTACACATTGCCACGAACGTTAGTGGTGATAGGCACTTATTGCACAGGTGTAAATCAAACTACTATACAATCACGACAGTGACGGTCCCGATATCATTAGAAATTACATTAAGAGTATGATGCAGGGCTCACCAAACCAGGCGACTTGGGCGACAAAGTCGCCTTCACGGCTCTGAAGTCGCTCCAACTCGGCCCAAAAGCGAAATTTCAGTCGCCCTGTTATTTTGAGACGTCGCCTATAAATTTTCAGTAATCATACTTTTTCTTCAATATTCACGTAAAAGAAGCTCCCATGTTCCTGAAATATGACCCATACAGGGCTTGATGTTCAATATTTTATTCCAAACTCGTTAATTGCATCCTTTTTAAGATCATTGTGCAGTACACGTTCGTTTTGTGAAAGGTAGGGGAACATGAGGTAGTGGGGAAAAAAACGTTAAAAATCGGGATCGAATTTCGGATGTCTCCCAGATTTTCCCTCACTTTGCCCTTAAGTCAACTGAGAGAGAAGTCAAGTCGCCCTGATTTTACTATGTGTGGTGAGCCCTGATGATGTATGTTCTAAAGACTCTTTTACTATCAGTCATGTGGTATAAACAAATTAACCAGTATTATCTATACTCTCAAGTATAAAGCAAAATAATAAACAAAACGCAAGTATCAATTTGCCGACAGCCAGCCGTACGTGATAGACGCCGGAATTATTATTCACAGAAAAATGTTATGTTACATGTATTAATCAATTCGCAATGTACACAACCAACATTTCAAACAAAATTATATATTGCATAATTAGAATTCCGTCACAGATGGGCAAGGCCGTCCAGGAAAAACCAAAAGTAATTTGGAAACCTGTATCCGATGACAATGCTCGAACCCATCTCTGGACAATCAAGTGTCGGACCTCACCTTAAAAAATTTGCAACAAAGATGCAAATAGTAAATAATGTAAGACTAACATACAGACATATTTTTTGTTGTTACAGGTATGCACGACGGCTAGAAAGTGAAGAGAACCAAACGAACACACCTAAATTCCCAACCGCAAGACAATGTTCTCATTGGTCAATTTCGACCATTACCGTATGAATATTCATTAGTATGAAACCGACAATACAATATTTCCCCGCTATACTTCGAACCGCGGGAAAATATTAATATTTAAATGCAAGACAACATCTACATTTAGAAAATGTTTAATAATTGTACAACATTTTCCCTATTAGTCGTGAGCTAGACAAACAAAATAATCAATACTTACATGTAAGATAATATCTACATTAAGATAATGTTGAATCATTCTACGACAACCCTTTCTCTGCCAGTCTAATACATTATATAAATCGTCCCTGAAATTAGAACATGTACTGATATCAAGTAACAAATTTTCAATTCATCATTTCTGCCCAATATTTTTCCTAATTACAAAATTTAGCTGTAATTAAATGTTTAATGATAGTATTTTTACTGATTAAGAAATTAACTTGAGGCTTTCAAACTACTGTAATCTGGAATGTTGTTACAAAATGTATAGGCTAACTCTGGCCTTCTCCAACTCCAAAGGGTGGTTTTATTTTGATACGTGATATTTTGGCAACTTTAGATGACCTTAACATAGCAGCAGTTTCATTTCAGCCAGTTATACTCTGTATACTTACCAGATAAATATACATGTACGCAATAAATAGAATCTGCCTAGCATATTTCCAAGTTTCAGCACAAACTGCAAGTGACAAGATTTGGTATTTCATTTTCCTTCTTTTGGATCAAAATTGATACTCTTGTTATATAGACCAAAATTTCCTTTGTTAACACATTAACTTTCAAGCCTTGCAACAATTGATTTTATTTCAAGAAACATGAATAAATTTTGAAGACATATTGAATGTCATTCTACACATCAAACCATCTTGGAGAGAGAATTTATTAATGTTAGATACAAGTTTGAAAGGGAACCACCAAAATCTGGTTTATACTAGTTTGAAAGGGAACCACCAAAATCTGGTTTATACTAGTTTTATGATGTAGTCTTAGTAACTTGAAATGAAGGTTTTATGATGTAGTCCTGACAAATTGAAGTAAATTCTATCTTCAGTGGAAGGTAGAGTTCAATGACTTACCTGTCTGTAACATGAACAGGTACCAGCGGAAAATCACTTAGACCAGGCATGGATGATGTCAAGTGCTGGAAATCTTTAAGTAATAAATACATATATTGATAGACTCTTAAATTCTTGAAATTTGTTTAAGTTACGAATATCATAATATATATAATATAAATGTTTTTGTCAATATTGAAATTTTTTATGAAAAGAGATTGGACAAATAAAATATAGAACTAACACCTGGTGGTACTTAATACATTCAGAACAAGTTGAAGTATTTTGCCATCATTAGGCCTATTGTTTGGAAAAGGGTAGGGCTAAAATCACAATTAAAAACTCTGAACCTTTATTTTAGGATTTGTGTCTACAGATGGAATCCTATGACAATACACCTATAATACAACCTCAAAAATGTTGTTCGTATAAAAATATACATGTCCATCCGTGAGTGGTAAATTATTTTGTTTACATAATCTTACTATAGTTGCTTACAAAATCAATGACCATATTGCAAGTTAGAATTGGCTGGAAATGGCAATTAGTATTATATACATAATGTCTAAATATATCTTTGCTGAACACTTTAATAAATAATACCTTGAGGGGACTGGATGGCTATAAATGTTGGTCCTCGTTTCTCATCTTTATACGAAGCCAACATTCTTTGAATGGCTCTGTACACAGTTCTCACATCTTTCTCTAACTTCACATCAAATGTGTGATTGGCTTGAGGTAAAGAATCCTCATCAGTTCCTTTTGTTACTCTGAAAGACAACCAAAAAATATATCATTAGCTTGAGGTAAAGAACCTTTATCAGTTCCTCTTGTTACTTTGTAGAAATGTGGCACTGGGATAGGCCCATGTGAAGTAAGTTAAGATTGCTACAGGAAAAAGGAGGAATAATAAGTAGGATAGAAACTTTTACCAAGCAATAGGCCACCAATATGTTGTTTATTAGGAGCTGCTGGGAGTTGTATATATGTTGAAGGAGAGTGACATTCCTTATTCATTAGACATTTATTTATATTCTGGGTGATTGGAGTGTTAAATTTATCCCACACAACCAGCATACACCATTTGTGACCTGTTGTAACTCACAACAAAGTAACTAGGTCTATACCCTGTATTCCCTCTAATGTTATACAATAATAATGAAAATAAGCCTAATACAGAGGACAGAAGTTGATCTGTTTTATTATCTAATTATTAAACTGTTTCCTTGTTATATTCATATGTGCTCTTCAGCAAATTGATATGTCATTCATCAAATTCAAACTTAGTTGGAACAATTATAAACACAAAGTACTGTCTGTGCTATAAATATTGATTGGCCAAATTGTAAAACAACTTATTCCCATTGATCGTCTTAAGGAAAAGAAACTTTCTAAATTTTCCTATTAAACAAACCTAGAATTTCTTTCAGCATTGTATAAGGCAGGTAGATTAGGTAACTGATCACTGCGGACAGTGTCCACTACAAACACATTACATTTCTTAGACATCGGAAAAAACAATCCAAAAATCATCTTACTTCCACTGAAAATATAAAAATAACATTTGTATTCAATTCTAATTTTCTATCTATCAAAAAAAAAAATACTCTTATTTTTTGGAACATCAAATTCTGCAACAAAAAAAATGATAACTATAAAAATTTCAAACATGCTTTGTTCTTTCACATTTATTTAATTTTCTCCAGTCTAGTAGTTATTACATAATTCCTACTCAAAGTTTGCAGATTTTGTTTTCCTTCAGTGCTATGAAAGTTACATTTAAAGTTTTCAATCTTCTTATAATCAAATTATTTAAATTGTATAATCATCTTATTGAATATTCTTTCATAAAAAAAAAACCGCCTGATATTAAATACCAGAATTTATCCATTATGGACTTGAGAACTTGATAATTAACCTCAATTTTCAATTGTCAACAATATACAGAATGGTACACAGAAAGTTGTGACACAGTGCACAAAAATCAATACACAATAGAAAAGAGGCAAATATGATGGAAATTTCAACAATATATAGAATTAAAGATGATGAAAGTAAAAAAAGGGGGACTAGGAATATATCAAGAACAAAGTCCCACATTTACCATATATGATGGTAAAGATATAAGTTCTTCATAGATCCAGGCTGTAGATATGGGAATTGAGCCATTGTTCTGAATTCTAAATTCTCCATGTCAAAAGTATCGGTTTCCTGAAAATTAATTAAAAATAAATAAATATTTCATTGCTTACATAATAATAGAGAAATAATGTCAGTGTTTAGATTATAATGTTGGCTGGTTTCATATCAATGTTATCAGTTGTCATAGATTGATGGTTGGCACTTGTATTCTTCATATGCTTTTTTCATATTACTTCCTATTCTAGATTTGCACTTCATGGGTCTGATCTTAGTGTGTAGCATGAGTTTGCATATTCCTAGTGTGTAGCACGAGTTTGCATGTTCCTTAGTGTGTAGCATGAGTTTGCATATTCCTAGTGTGTAGCACGAGTTTGCATATTCCTAGTGTGTAGCACGAGTTTGCATGTTCCTTAGTATGTAGCATGAGTTTACATGTCTCATGTTAAATAAAAGTTACAGAAATAGTACCTAATTTCTCTACTCCAGGATACAACTACTCTTAAAGGTGGCTACTGGTTATGTGAGATATTCATAAACATAGGAAAAATATATTTATGATTGATTGATTTGTGCTTAATGGCACTTTCAGCAACATTTCAGCTATATCATGGCGACCAGTTTTAGTGGTGAAAGAAGACGGAGTACCCGGAGAGAACCACCGACCATAGGCAAGCAACTGGTAAACTTTACCACTTGCAGCTGCGAGTCGAGTGCACCCTTTTTTGTAATTTACAACTACCTAACTCATTGAGCCACCAACATTTAACATACACTTCAATAAAACGGCGTGTAATTGTTCAGTTAACAGTAATATATTACAAGAGAAGTATCGCTCACATCCACTTTGACATCTTGACTTTTTTTTTAATTAAATATTTGGCATACATTAGCCCTTCATTATGCACTAATTCTCTATAACAAAAATGAATTCATGATCTTGTCTTAGGTGAAAACATAAACTCTGACAGATGGATAAACAGAGTGCAATTCTACAGTTCCTCTACAGGAACCTTGTGGGACTAATTAAAGTAACAGGTTTACTACACCTACTATTGAGATCAATTAAATACGGACCAACCAACTTCCATTATAAAAATATATACCTACCCTTCCAGACATGTACTTAGCAAAATCTCTATTAACAGTCACGACACATCCAAGTCTGACAAGAGCACGGAATACCAGTGGTACTTGAGTTTCATACACTCCCTCTATATCAGGAGAAGATAAATCTGCACTTATTTCACTAAAAAAAACCAACATTTTGCATATTTTGAAAAGAGAAAAATTGACTGGATCATATCTTCATTACACATGTTTTCAACAAAGTTTTGTTGTTAAATAATGATAAAATAGTTAGCAGAGATCACAAAAGAAACTAATCTTAATTGTAGTAAGACCAAATACAAATTGGTCGCGATCGCATGATAGTTGGATTTACAACTACCTATGCAATCAGTGCCTATCACCACTAAAGTTGTGAGTTTGAACCCCGCTCAGGCGAGGTGTACTTGATACAACATTATGTGATAAAGTTTGCAGTGACTTTGCAGTGATTTTCTCCGGTTTCCTCTACCAATAAAACTTCCCGCCATGATATAGCTGAAATATTGTTGAAAGTGGCATTAAATACCATAACCCTAACACAAATTATTTACAACATATAACTTGATAAAACATACAATCAAACCTGGCTTAGTGACCACCTCTATTAACTACAATCAAACATGCCTTAGTGACCACCTCTATTAACTACAATCAAACATGCCTTTAATAGTGACCACCTCTATTAACTACAATCAAACATGCCTTTAATAGTGACCACCTCTATTAACTACAATCAAACCTGCCTTAGAGACCACCTCTATTTACTACAATCAAACCTTCCTTAGTGACCACCTCTATTAACTACAATCAAACCTGCCTTAGTGACCACCTCTATTAACTACAATCAAAACTGCCTTAGTGACCACCTCTATTAACTACAATCAAACATGCCTTAGTGACCACCTCTATTAACTACAATCAAACATGCCGTTAATAGTGACCACCTCTATTAACTAGTCAAACCTGCCTTAGTGACCACCTCTATTAACTACAATCAAACCTGCCTTAGTGACCACCTCTATTAACTACAGTCAAACCTGCCTTAGTGACCACCTCTATTAACTACAATCAAACCTGCCTTAGTGACCACCTCTATTTAGCAATAACTTGTAATATGTGACCTAAATTTTAATTTCACTTCACAGTGCATTTTATATTAATCAAACCTGTAAATAGTGACCACCTGTCTTATATGACCCTATTTAACTGTTCCATTGGAAAGTCACATAAGACAGGTTTGATTGTACATTGAAAATGATCTCATTGTTTTTAAAATGTTATAAGGGTGAGTGTAAGAAACTAAAAATGTGTGTATATGTATACATTGTATTACATTTGATATCATCTTTACCCCACTTCCACCTATGAAATGAATATCAGATTTAGAGAGAGGAGGCAAGATTTCATTATGTTTCAAGTACATGTCTTTGTATAACAAAGGACAAATTAGGCAAACATCACATTAGTCTCATTCCATAATGGTGGATTTGTGTAGTATTAACGGTGAACACATGGGTCAAGAAATACTTTCTTTTCAATTATCTTCTTTAAAAACTAACTTACTTGATATGTTCTAGGTAATCTGCTTCTGGTACAGAATACTGATATAAATTCATGACAGGATGAGATCTAGGAAGGGTCTTCATTACTTTCTTCCACACTAAGAACAGAAATGTTCAATAAAAGTGTAACTGTATATTGTGTTTTACTGTGGCAATCTAAACTTTTAGCCAAAGATCCATTGCATTCTATATCTAGCATTTTTATAATATAAATGTCATATTTTTAATAACATGACCAATTTTAAATTGGAAATCTTTATTACTGACTTTCCTTTTATTTTTATCATTAATGAGCATCTGCATATTGTGAATCATGAAAACATAGTGTAACCATGGATACCAGTGTATATACAATAAGACATCCATTAGAACTGAAGCTCCTCTTGTTTTTTGTGGTATATGGGAATAGTAAAATAGAGCTTTCAGATTTGTTCAATGCTTTTTAGATATATTTATTTTTGCTGTCCATCATTAAGGATTATGCTACTCTCAATGGCTGATAGTTATGTATGCTAAGTTTCTTTGTATGAATGTAATTAAAAATCAAGGTCCATAACTCCACTATTTTGATATAAATAAAATGAATGCTACATATTTAACATACTAGCTCCTTCTCCTTCCTTGGGTGATTTCTGGTTGACGTAAAATATTCTTGGGATGTTTAGTTTCATAGCATGAAGGTCGTTACCAATCAAGGCCCATAATTTAAACTGTCCAGGGTGTCCCGTCTCCATTAACTGTGGATACATACATGAAAATTTAATATGAAGTATTTCATAAAATCATAATAGATATGCCACAGAAAAAAAATGACATAAGGAAGCTTTACGGATGTATTTTAAATGTTTATACTTGGGAGATAAATGATTTGTGCTTTCTCACATTTTAAAATAGTAAAAGTGGAAATAATTCTTTAAAAAAAAAAATTTCAAACAAAATATTTTAGATTGTTTTAGAAAACAAATGGCCTGATGCCAATAATCAAAGATTTGATTTGATTTTGATTTTTGGTGTTTTACGCCACTTTCAACAATAATATTTCAGCTATATCATGGTGACCAGTTTTAGTGGTGGAGGAAGCCGGAGTGCCCGGAGAGAACCACCGACCATGGGCAAGCAACTGGTAAACTTTATCACTTGCGGTTGCGAGTTGAGTGAACCCTTTTTTGTAATTTACAAAGTCGGGCGCGAACCCATGCCGTATTGGTGATAGGCTTGTATGAGTTGTTAGATCCAGAGACCTAACTCATTGAGCCACCCCAATAATCAAAGAAAAAGATACATATTTTCTGAATCCTATTATAAAGACCAATTATACATTATACAGGTAGTTTGAACACCTTACCTGTACTGATAATATTAGTTACATGTAGTATTTCTTATTTTCTAAATTCACTATGTTCAAAGGAACATAAATTAGTGGGGGTCGTGTTACTTGATCTTTAGTTATATGTGTATGTTTTGTAGATCGTTGTTTGTCCTTTTGTACTTTCTTTCAGCCATTGTGTTGTCTGTTCTTCTTTGTTTTACGGATTCTGATTATCCCTTTGGTATCTTTTGGCCATTGTGTTGTCTGTTCTTCTTTGTTTTACGGATTCTGATTACCCCTTTGGTATCTTTCGGCCATTGTGTTGTCTGTTCTTCTTTGATTTACGGATTCTGATTATCCCTTTGGTACCTCCAAACTCTTCTTATTGATGTATTAGTCTCACAATTTTTCTGTTACCAATTAACCAAAATCAAAGTTATTTACATGTATATGTAAACTTACTCTCATCATCTTTTTTTTTTTAATAACAACAGGATTCTTGGTGATTTTTATGAATATAAGGATTATCTTTTTAAAATAATTGAGCTTACAATTGTTTGAAGAGAAAGTCTTTGAGTATTATAGATCAGAACTAGCATTTGGGGGAGCACAAAAAGCATACATGGTACACCAATATGAAATATACACAGGTGAATACAGTAATTGTTCAGATACAAGACTGTTTGATATTTGAGGTATGAATCTTATACCTGTACAATTTGCCACGGCATATCAATGATACTTCTCGCTGTTCGTCGTAAGAAACCTCCAAGACTGTTCCTTGTTGACGTCATGGCACCAGTAGGTACATCATTAAAGTCGATTCTTCTACGTTTCCTGTCCTGTCTATCCTTAGCCTGCAACTCCCACTTCTTTTTATGGTATTCCAACCAAGCATTCCTTTCTTCCTTTAAACAAGATAATCAAGAATTTATTTACATAATGCTTAACATATATAAATTAATATGGAGTAGGCATTGCCTACATGCAAGCACAGCATTTCTGTTTGGCCAGTGTGTATATATTTGAATGAAAGTTGAATATCACAAAATATAAAGTTTTTTATTGTTGACAAAAAAAAAAAAAAAAATTCCGGAAAAGATATTTAAGACAACCATCTATCGACTGACTTTTATAATATATTACACGCCAACTTTTATCAACTTCCGGACGAAAGGATTTCAATCTCATTATTAGACAGACCCAACTGTGTGTTGCATGCCCATGTTGCTGTAGAGCTCTCTGTGCCCGCTATCAGGATGGGGAGGGTTGGGATCTCAATAACCATTTTAACTTGGCCACATTTCCTTTCTGTCCCCTGTACCAAGACAGGACCCAGAGAATTCCCAACAGCAAACACATTAAAGTAAAAAAATGGAACCAAATTCATACCTTCAGATTATAAATTTGTAAGCACATATCTATTAATTTTAACAATATTTATGAGAGGTTTTCAAAGATTATTTTTAAACACTTCAACCAGCAATGTGCAACATAAAATGCAAAAATGACGGTGAAAATCTGGAAAGATTCTAGTCAATGAGAAAGGTTTAGCACTATGCATTTATGTACATATTTCAGCATATCAGATATTTTTCTGTCAATCTAAAAGGATTATGAGTAATTAAAGCCACATTTTAACAAGAATTCTGAGAGTATTGCACATAGCAATACATTGTCCCC